>JAJMKX010000025.1:0-21045 GCA_030569435.1 Metschnikowia koreensis | reverse complement strand
TCTGTTTGAAATTGGGCGCATTCTATATATACTGTTCTAGCTATTGACAGATGTACGGATGTTTTTAGCTGCTGAAACTTACACCCCGTTTTCTCAGACGCTAAAAATAGAGAAGAAAGAGCACAATCAAATTAATATGACAAGCAGTTCCAGTGTATCCCTTTCAATCAATTGTATCAGTCAAAAAAAATAATAAAAGAATAAAAACAATCTGCTGAAATTACCCTCGAAGATGTCCATCTCTATTCAAGCTCGCAAATCTTCATCTCCTTGAAAACAAATCGTCTTGTTCCACCAACAAATACATAAGGAAATCAAGCCTTTAATTTATTTGGCAGTGAATCAGAATTTATTTTTTAAAAGAAACTTAATATTGCTGTAAATCCCACGATACCAATGGAAATTGGGGTGAATGACAGGCGCAGTCATCCGGAAGTCAAAGGATCTTTTCGAGTAAGAAACCAGAAAATATCGATCTTGTTTTTTAATTCTCTTTTTTTTTTTTTTTTGTTGTTTCTTTAAAGATGTAATTACACATCACAGTGAAAAAGAATGAATAGTGGAGAGTTTTAATAGATGAAATCAGGCAAGAGAATGTCACGTGAAAATACGACGTCAGCCTACTTATGCGCAAGACAGGCTTTTCGACAAACGTCCGTGAAGTGATAGTTTTGATCCAGAAATTCTGTCCACTTCTCCTTTCTTCTTCTTTATGAAATCGGCAGGGAAGTTTAATTAACGAATAATCATTAATTATTCTCAAAAGATTATTCTAAGAAATATAAAAAAATATAGTTGATAGAAAATGAGCCGTCTACTCGTGCGGCTCTGAAGCGCAAATATTGCGGACACGCAATTACGAGGATTGATAAGGTGCCAAATTGCCAATCGCCCCCTACGCAGTCTATTTTTAAGTAGTTCGATTTTTTTATTAAACACGAGGCAATTCCCTTCACTCAAGTCAACACGAATACTATTTTCTTTTTCTTTTTCATTTCCTTTTACTAGAACAATCAAAAAAAAATGTCTGTTTTGGACTTCTTCTTTCAAACAAAGGACAAAGAAGTCATTTTCGGTCTTGGTAAGTTTGTCCAATTCAGTATCAAATTGGGTGATGACAAGAAAACTCCTTCTCCGAACAAAGATGAACAAGAAGAATTTGAATCTGTTGAAGACAAACTTGCGTTAGAGAAATTCGGATCCATGGATGCTGAAGGTGAAAAAATCAAGCTCCTCTAAAGTTTAGAGCTAGCAAGAACTTTAATGAATAGAACCTGTTTCTTTGTCTAATTTAATCGTAATCTTGAAACGAAAATTGACTGGAAATTAAAAAAAAAACTTATTGCCAGAATGTCTCAGAGTAAAGATATGTTCCAGTTCTACAAGCAAAGGGTTTTCAAAACAGCGCTGACGTACAAGCTTCTCAATATTTGAGGCACGACGCTAGTCTCTCATGTCAATTCAAGCTACGGCTTTTATGATTCGGAGGATTAAGTAAAAGAATATAATGCAGATTGGGTGATAACAGGAAGTAATGAAATAAATACCAGAGTATCGTGATGCTGAACCAGATAATTGAGGCAGTGTTGACTTCGCTCATTTACTGATTGTGCGCTCTGATAAAACTTACGCAGACAACCCTAGTAATGGAGAAAATGCTCCCTCTTCCAGCGCACGTTCAAGTGCCCGTAAGGAATCCTTGACTTCCATTTGGACCTCAAGCAATGCGCGTTTTTCGGAACGGACACCCATAAAACAAATCATTCCATTCACCACTCCCGTCACGGCAATAAGCGTACTTGCAATGGCCAAAAGCACCGCGGCCCACGGCTGGGCAGCTGCGGCAAAGGAGATTCCGACTAAGATCACAATCACTGCGGCCAAAGACGCTAAAAAGTGCCACATGCGCCACTGGGCCTGGAACGGGATTGTGTGGTCGAGATACTGCCGAAGTTCAACCAAGGTGTCGGCATACAACTTGGCGAGTTCTGCATTTGAGGCCACCGGCACCAATTCCAGCGGCAGATCCTTCACCGCAAGCGTGACGCTATACGCAAAGTGATCTGAATACGAACACGCATGTGGCGCCGCAAGCAACTCAGTGAATTGGACCTCGGCAGCCCGGGGCAGAAGCGTGCTTTGGTCTATAAGCGCATAATCTAAACGACACGCCTCCCACGGTTCACGCAGCGCCCGCCATGTGTTTAAACGCGAATCACAGGTCACTCCACCAGCACTAATTTGCTCGTGCGGGTCCAAAAGCGCAATCTGTTCGTTCAGAAGCGCATTTTCTCCATGAAGCGCCTCCCACGAGTCTGAAAGGCCTGCTTCTTGTGTGAAAAGCCGATGGGGTAATGATCCTGGCTTCAGGTTTAAGTCGCCCACCTGTACCACCGCATAACCGGCCTTGCGCAAAACTTTTACTACACGCAGCAAGTCCCACGCCTGACACGCACGATGGGTGGAATATGATGCATCTCCTTCGTGCAGATACGGTGCATGCATATGACTATTAAGCACAGCAAGGGGTCTAGCCCCGGCCACATGTGGGCGCAAAACTGTGATGGCAATTGACTTACCTACGAGCCAATCGCCCCGGAAAAACGCGCTGGGCCGCCCGTTTATCGGGAATCTATACAAAAAGGAGGATTCGATCGGCACCTTCAGAAGAAGCGCCAAGCCGGGCCCCGCAATGATGCCTGCTTTGAAAAAACGTCGGAACGGGAACATTCCCAGGCACGCTGCCTCAATATACCGCCAGTCTTCTTCGACCCAAATCTCTTGCAACGCCACAATATCGTGATTTGTGGTTGCTAGTTTCTGTGCAATTGCACGGAGCCGGACCTGGCGGAGTTTTGATACATACTTAAGACCCCAGCAATTAAATGTGAGAAGGCGTATGGTGCTTTCTTCTTCGGAAACCATGGTGTTATCTTTTCTGGATTCGGTGTTCAGAAAAAAAAAAGAAAAGAGGAAGATGGAGATAGTAGTCGTTTACTGTAGTGATGACAGAGTTCCTGATCGCGTTTGTTTTAGTTTTAAGCGAGGTGTCACGTGATTTGGTCTCTAATCAAAGTCAACTTGTTTCGAAGTAAGGCTTCGACTAGTTGATACGTATCTACACAACGGGTGATGTAAGGAGAGAAGTCTAAGGCTTGGGAAAGTCGGAGAGTTCAGTAACTCAGTACATTACTCAGACGTCTTATGGGTTTTTATAGTTATATATAGATTTTTCCTGTAATACGATTTGTTTCTTTAAAAAAAAAAAAAAAAAAAATTCCCAAATTCTTGTTCAGTCCTGCTTAATTTTTTTAATGAGGAAATTCAATGTTACAAGCTGATTTTTTGAGATTTTCATCTGGTCTATTCCACTAAGCAAAGCTTTCTTTATGTGATATTCGACCAATGTGCTGTGTGCAGGCGTAGTTCAACTCGACTATATTATATATTTCATTCATTAATCAATTAATGAATTAAGAAAACAATGAACCATACCAACATATTTTAGTGCCCATTATTTATGGATCAAAGAGATAATTCAGGGCATTTAAAGTCACAACCCCGTCTGTTTGTCGTAAATTATTCTGTCTGCTAATAAACACGGGAAGTAGATAGTACTAAACAGAGATACGGTCTACCTGCCGAATTTCACTTCTAACAGCAAGTTGCCCCAAGTTTTCAAGGTTTACTAAGCTTTATAAATTCACACCAATTTTTGATTAGTGTGATTCAATTTGTTTGAACTCAATGAGACACCGAATCTAACTTGGTGACACGGTAACTGTATGCAGTACCAAAACAAAACACTAGCATTCGAGTTGAATACAGGAAAGCAAATTTACTGGTTATTGGAATTTTTTTAAAATAAAACGACTTCTATTTGAAAAAGGAAAATAATTTTCTGATATTATGTTTACTGGCCCGAAAGTTGTCTAGCAATTTTCCCTAGACTGATCCTTTCAGAAAAATAAAACACCCGTGCACCACTTGTCACCAAAACAAACCATAAGTAAATCAACCAAAACAAAAAAAAAAATTCAGATGCCATTTCCTGTCTTAACTGAAACGATAAAATGCAGGTGGATCATGGTTTGAGGACGGCTATGGATGATTTTGGTGACGTGCAGCAGGAAATAGCGGCGTTTTCTGCCCGTTTCGAGCAACTCATACTGGAGAAAAAGGCGGCCTTACAAATGGCTAAAAAACAGCATACTGATAAAGTGGCGCTGCTTGAACAAACTGCCACGCGGCTCAAAGCCGAGATATCAGCGGCACGTGCAAGGCAGAAGGAGGTCCTGGCCGAAATAGGCAGTCGACAGGAAAAACTAATGGCTTTGCAAAAAGAAGTGGGAGGGCTAGATAAAAAATTTACCAGTGCTCAAGAAACACTGGAGTCCCTAAAATCAGATATAGCGGCTGCACAAAAACGGGTTCAGACTGCCGAGGATGCGTTGCTGTATGCACGTAGACATTTGGACTTACAAGTGCAAAAAGATATCGACGAATCTACGAAATTCGAGATGTATGCTGGGCTTAAAGTAGAGGCATTAGAGGAAGACAATTTGAGGTTTCGGTTTGCTAATATCGATGCAAGTGACATTGACAGGGAAGTTCTGTGTGAATTATATGTTGGGGATGAGTTTTACCGCATTGGGACAACAGATCCTGAACTTCCAGCCGACATGATTTCTGCTATGGAGACAAGACTCAATAACCAAGAGCCATTTGTGGATTTCTTGCGGCATATGAGAAAAGCACTTAAAGATGCAATTGAGTAGGCAGTCTTTTTTTTCTCTCTTTCTTTTTTTTTTTTTTTTTTTGTCTTTTCATCTCAATTCAGGGACTGAAATTCATGTGGCTCTTCTTCTTCTTCACTACACTTTGCCTTGTATCGGCATTTGGTGATGGAAATCCATTTAAGACGGTTGATGGCAAGTCACTCTACCCGAGTCTCCGGACTTTCCCCAATAAGCAGGCATTGGTGGACTCGTACTTGTGGAATTATTTCACGCAAACCACCCCTGACGTCACGATATTGGCGACGGCGATCTATCTTGAGGACACAAAAACAATTTTGGTGCTAGCAGATCCCCTGGCACGTGACCTTGTTTCGGCGGGGAAAGAGCTTCTTGGCCTCTCGAAAAAACAGACTGTCAGCATGACGGAAATCGACTTGGGCCCCGATATTTTCTCCGTGGGCTGTGACTATTACCCGCTTCTTACTGTATCTGCCGAATTTTCCACGGGGCTTGCTACTGTGGAACGTGAAGTTACGCAAACGCATCGTGTCACGTTTTCGCCCTCCGTAAATCACGCGTTTGGCTTGATTGTTGTTTCACTCAAGGTGGTTTTGGGCATGACGTTTGGCTCCGAGCTCACCGAGCGTGAAAGCATTACTTGTGCAGCATCTCCCGGAGGCAAGGTCCAGCTCCAGGTCAGTAACCGCATGCTTCATTTTCCCAAAGCCCGTACGAGAAGCCTTAATTACCTGGTTAAACTGAAGGAATTCGAGGGTCTGGCCTGGGAAACCGTGTGCCTGTCGGTAGCAGATGAGGAACATCTTGGCGCGTTGTTTTACCAGGCGTTTAATTTGGGGAAGCATCGGTGTGTGACCAACGCCTCACATTTCGAAAATGTTGGGGTGCGCAAGTGGTTGGAATGGAGCGAGCCTTACCCAGTTCCATTATAAGTTTTTGTTTTTCTAAATTGACTTCTTCAATTACGATTATTCTTAACTTTTATTTAGCTTTGATTTTTCGAGATCTTTGTTTTTTTAAGAAGTGGAAACATGGTTTGCACTATCAAGCCCTCCTCATGAATAAAGACTTTTCTAATTTGACGAAAAGAAACATGTTAAAATGAGTGACGATATTTAATTCTGAAGCCAATTCCACCAACCCTATTGAGGAGCAGAGCCTCGAGTATAATGCGGAAATATTTAAATTTAGGTATTTACATTAGAAAATAGACACATGTGGCGTTATCATTCACTCCGGTAATACCAAAGAATTAATACATTTATTTTAAACTTTTTTGGCTAAATATTCTAGTCTCGCTCTTTCTTTTTTTTTTTTTTTTTTTCGAACCTCAAATTGCTCGCGTTCCGCGAACCAAAGCAGCCGATTGCTTGAATTAGAACACTGATCTTCTTCTTTTCACTAGTCTCACTACTCGAATTTTGTGTTTGGAACTACCTAGCTTCTGGTTCAAACTTGACAACCAATCAAAAGTTTGACTTGTATTTCCTTTAACCGGTGCATTCAGAAGCAAAAAAGTTTTTCATTCCAGTAAAAATTTTCGGGAGAAGGAGGGAATTCTCCTAGTGGGGTTTCCGTCATGCACCAGCTAATTTCCGCAAAACTTCACGTCATCAGGAGTGCATGCTCCTGTCATGACCCGAGCAAAGCGGCTCTCCTTGCCTCTGATAAGTGCGGAATTTCCTTGCGCTTTCTTTCCTTATGTTTTTTTTTTCTTTCTCTTTTCCTTCTTTAATTTCCTTTCGAGCAACACTAAACAATAGAACAATAAGTATTCCACACGATGCAGATAAGCGGACGGCTAAATCTGACCGAAAGAACCGAAACAGAGCCTGAAATTTCGGCTGAAAGGACACAATTAGTTTCTGAGTCGAAGCCCGGAGCAAATCACGTGACAGTGACCAGCACAGATCTCGAGAAACAAGCACGAGTAGCCGAAAAGCAAAAGGTTTTTAATGAGTCTTCGGCATTGAAGCGAAAGGTTTTGATAGTCTCAGTCATGCTGATTATCACTATTTTTGTTGTGAATTATGTTACCATGGATTTTCGTAAACTCTCAGCCTCTCAAGAATGGAGAGAAATGCCGCAAAATGTGTGGAAAAATGTGCGCATGAGACATTATTTGAAAGATTGCGATAGAAAATTGCTTATTGATCTCAGCATATATGGGGGGTTCACCTTTTTATTGGGTAGGATGGCCTTTACACTATGTGCTGCCATAAAAACCTTGTTAACTAAAAAAGCCGAAATTATTGAGTGTAGTAGTTTTTGGCACTGGAAAGCTTGTACAATTTCATTGTCTATTATGGTGTTTCTCAAGTCAATTTTTGCCGGGTTTTTTGCAGCGAACTTTTACCTGCTTTGTAAAGAGTTTTTGGCTGTTTTGCTGACTTTGAAAAATGTCTGACTTTTATGAAAGTTGCTTAGTATTTCTCTTTTCTTTTATGTTCTTAGATTTTGATATAATAAACTGCCAAACTTCGGGCACACTCCCAGAGATGACCATGAATAATGTAACCCCACCTTAGGGATCAGAGGCTTTGTTGATCAAAAATCTAAAACAAAAAAAAAAAAAAGACAGGAAGTTCAAAGACTGAACTCGTGTAACAATATGAGATTGAAAACCCAAAAGCTTCTTTGAATTGGCTGGGGTCATTCAGAGTTGACTTTCCGGAAATTTATTGGCAAGATAAGTGTGTATTGGAATTTTAATTTCATTAAACGCGAAGTTTTTTGTTTTATTCCTTTTATTTTTTCGAGAATAGTAGCCATTTGTGCATCTGCTAAAAAAAAAAAAAAAAAAAATTCTCTGCTTTAATTCTCTACTTTTCCCTTTTATTTCCCTTTCTTTTTTGTGTAGGTCGGAAACCCCATAAAAAAGAAAATTGACTTGACCACCATTTCTTAGACGGAAACATAAAGTACAAAAACAAATCTCGATTTAGAAGCTCCAGTAACCAAGATGATAAAGGAGGCATTGTCTGTTGGTATATTTTATTTGGATTTCAAGATTGCAAGGCAGCGTAGCCAATTCTGGATCTTGGTCCAAGAGGCACAAGAAAAATTCGGAAGCGATGATGCCACTTTACTTGATATTCTACTTGAGTATAACTCCAAAGCACCATTGAAGTTTGCGTTTGCGGTAGCAAGTGCCATATATTTCATGGCGAATGGTTTTTTTATTATGAGGAATGCATTGCGCCATAAGCCGGGAGCAGAGCTTGAGTCTCCATTCTGGCGTGGTGTGGTTTTCTATATTTTTTGGATCCTGGTGTTCAATTTCAGTATCTATCCCATGGCAAAATTGGCATTAAGTGCATCAAAATGCTCAGAAGATAACAGGGTTGTCCTTTCACTTATCAGGTACCTTATTAGTAGTAAAATGCCCATATCAGACGAGAATGGGAATGTCTTGAAATCATGAGAAATCATCTTTTTGATCTTAGTTTGAGTCAGAAAACAAATAGTCTCGTTTCCACTGTAGTGGTCCACATGAGACTTCGCAAGTGACTAGTCTGCGTCTAATATTAATGTTTTGGAATTTAGAAGTGTTTGGTGAAAATGTGAGCTATACTATTGATTATTAGAAGTATGAAAGAAGAAAGCCAAAATCTCAATAAAATTAATCAAAATCAGAAGCTCAAGAGAGAAGTCTTAACTGATTGAAATTCCGAACGTAGTTTATTGAGAAATAGGCTCTGATTTCGATCAATTTCTGCCTACAACTCTTTTTTTTCTATTATCACTGATATTCCTTTGAACAAAATGGTTTTTCTTTTCCTTTATTTTGAATCAAAAATATCAAAAAGCACGATGAATTTCCTAATATTTATACACCATAGTTGCAATACACGCACTAATACAATAAGCGCCCTGATTTGTGCACTCGCGTGTCAGTGTATCGCTTTCTAAAAGAAGTCTGTATTTTTTCTATTTTCCTCCAAAGGTCAGATCAAAAAGATTGTCTTTCGAATTTCAAATTTACTAAAGTTTTGAAAAAAGAAAAAAAAAAAACATCCCTGCTGTAGTCAACCATAATTTCAGGAGCATCAATAATTAACAAACGTGATGAGTGAGCCCCCAGGATGTCAATTTGAAAAAGAGCCAGAATTTGTTTTGAAGAAAGATGAAAAAGAACTTCTTTCTAAATACGACTCTGAGTGCAATTCTAAGCCCACGAAAGAAAATGTCGTGTATCAAATGATAGCGCTGATCATTTATTTGGGTTTCTTAATCTGGGACATAAAAATCCGGAGAGAAAGGGTGGAGTTCTGGAATCTAGTCGAAGAAGAATATAAGAGTTCTAGAAAGCTGTATGCGGCTATGATTGGTTTTCTTCTTGATTATCATTCAATGGCACCTACAAGGTTGGCTTTTGGAATGGTAGGTACTTTGTTTTATGTAGCAAAGGGGCCATCTTTGTCAAAAGCTTTATCTTTCAAGGCTTTGGCCCTGAATATCAATTCTTTCTTTGTTCGTCAACTATTAGTTGGAATTAGTGGAGTCTTTCTTTTCGTTGTGGCATTTTATCCCGCATTGAAAGTGGCTTTAGATGTGTATAATTGCTGGAGGGATTGTTCGCTTCTTAAGTCGCTAATCAAGGCACTTGTTTCGAGTAAGTTTCATAATGCCAGTGAGCTGAGTGCTTGATATTATTTGTATTTCTTTTTTGTGAGTCTTGAAGCAAACCTTTGAAAACAAAAATGAATTTAGTTTGGAATTCTCATATTTGTATGCTTTTGTTTCATGTCTTTGAAAAAAATACGATGGGCATTATTACAGCTTTGATTGCATTTGAGTTACACTAGGCAGGTGCCCTTTGATCACATAAATATAAAATCCAAATCTTTATCTTCACCTTTTGTATACAATGTACACAAGCAAAAAAATCTAGACACTTGACTATGAAAGTGTCTGCTTAGACAGTAGACCACAAAAAAGAGAGAAAAGTGGGATAGAATTCCATACAATTCTTTTATGTACCTCCTGTCAAACCCATCGTTTTCTGATGCTTGTCTAAGAACAAGCTTAAAATATTCAAAAAATATTCAATACCTAAAGCAAGCTTTTTTGTTTTTTCGCCAATCAATTAAAATTACCCGTTTTCAATATTTTTTCAATCATCGCACTCTCGAAACAAATATCGTAAAGTACTGCCAAAATTCAGAAAGCCACCAAGTCTGTTATTTTATTCATTATTTATACTATTTATCCAATACTTGACCCATGAGAAGAGTATCTCATGTATTTTATTTATAAATGTGTGAGAAATTCCCGATCTTTATAGATTCCCAATGGAAGAGGCCCCGTAAGCGCATGCCTTCAGCCGCATTCGGCTAGAAGCAGAGATATTGAAATTCATACTAAAATGCAAGCTAGAAAAAAAACAAGAAGCTTGAGCAGAACAAACCCTCTGAAATAAATTAATTAATTCAATAGATTGTGAAAGAGTTAGGGCGTCTGTTTTGAGGCGGGGTTTACATGCGATATAATTCCCCAAATCCTCGGTTCATTACGGCACGTGAAAACCGATCGCGGGATTCATTAGCCAAAAAGCGCGTCTTCTTCACCTGAACCGGACTTCTGTGGGGTTTTTCCGTTGGGTGATAAACTTAAAAAGCTGCCAACTACGAAAAAAAAAGAAAAGAAAAATCAATACAAAAAAATGGCAGACCATTCTAAAAGAATTATTGGGCATATGAATAAAGATCACCAATTGGCCTTGGTGGATTACGTGGTGGTCTATGGTAATGAGCAGCTTAGCAATATCAAACCTCAATCAGTGCATATCACGGAGGTGACAGATTACCATATTATCTTGAACTATGAAGCGACAAGTGCTAAGGAAAAAAGCTTGGCACTTGAATGGAATATGGTACAAGATGGTGAAGGGTTGTATGTGAAAAACATGCTGGATATTAAGGCAAAGCTCATTGCAATGGCAAAATATTCTGCGGCAAAACAAGGGTTTTCCCATAAACAGGTGACAGAAATTTCGCCTCCCACATCTGCTGGATCTTTTCTTGCGTATTTCTTTGCTCTTCTCACAGTGGCCACATTGGTGAAAAAAGACTTTTTGCGTGCTGCGATAGAGACGTTTTGGAAACTGTATCCTGCAAGCGTGGAGTCAATATTAGTGAATTCCGAGAAATGGATTCTTACAATTGCAGTAGCTATGTACGCCATACACATAGTGGAAATGATTTTCATCACGTGGCCAAAAACCGTCAAGTACAGAATGCCGTTACGTACTAAGCTTGCGTGGTTGGGTTTTACTTTTGCTGAGGGGTACTTCCATATGCCAAGATTGGCAAAGCTTCTTAATTGATCGTAGGCTTTTATTCTGGGTTAAATACATGTCTAGCTTTTCTGAATACTTTTTTACACGAATAAAGAATGGTGATATGGGGAGGGGTTCCCAGTGTAGTTGTGAGAAATTACGTATTTTTTGAAACATCTTTGTGAATTTAAAAGCCAGATCTTTAACTTATCACAATTTGACCTAGTTGTTCAATCTTGTATTTGTGTAAAAAATTCTTTCTTATAAATTCCCTTCAACTTGCACCACCGTAACTCACCTCACCTTACCGTACCTTACCTCACCTTACCTTGCCTTGCCTTACCTTACCTTGCACTGCCCTGCCATGCCCTGCATTGCCTTGCTTTACATTGCCTGACATCACACTACAGCACACTACACTGCAGTGCATTACGCTGAGATACATTACATTACAGTACATGGTATTACACCACACCACACCACATTAAGTTGCCTCTTGTTACCTCTCACTGCCTTGTGTTGCATTGCATTGCTTCTTGTCGCCTGGCGTTACATTGCATGAGGAATATTCACATTGTTTTTAGTTAAATGATACGCATTAGCAGGGAGCGGTGCGAGGAGAATTTATTATAGTATCAATGATTTTTGAGCCAAAATAGCGTAAAAATGAAGGCATTTTTCTGGAAACTTAAATTTTTTTGCTACAAAATCTATTGAGTAGAAAGAGCCACTACTTGGAAAAAATCGTAAAAGGCAACTTGTCCGAGCGGTTAAGGAGAAAGATTAGAAATCTTTTGGGCTTTGCCCGCGCAGGTTCGAATCCTGCAGTTGTCGTTATTTTTTTTGTCTTTTTTGCTTTACAGAAATTTACTATTGTAGGGTTAAAAGCTACAACTGTTCAAGGAAATTACTCAAGATTCTACTTCTAGAAAATATGCCCATTTATTGAGAGTATTTATGGAGAAATAGGCAACCAATAAAGGGCGAGGAAATTCGAAATATGTACATGCACGCCATGATTGTAGGGTTGACTAATAAATGAACTTCTATTTTTCTTTTCCCGAAATTGTGCGCCTCTTGCGGCCATCTGCGTCTAAATAGGACTATTAGGCCGAGCTTTGAAAAGAGCATGGCGAAAGCCCTTTTACTCTATACATGCTTGAAAACATTCCAGGGCGCCAATTTGAACTCAAGAATACAAAAAAAATAAATCCAACTTATCTGTAGAAATCGGGCCTCGACGTGTTTACTCCGTACTCACTAAGTGCATTGCTCAAATCCTCCATAGTAAGCACGATTTTGCCCTGTTGATTGCCGGCATTACTTGTATACAGCTGTGCCTGCTGCTCACCAGTACCATCAGCATTGCCGCCTGCACCTGCACTTTGCTGATTGGCAAATTGTTGTCCCTGTAAAAGCTGCTTGGCCCTTAGTTGAGGGTTGGCAGAGTTATAAACAGCAGAAGAACTGCGGATCCGTGAGTACTCATAAGCATCTTGGGCTATGTCGGAAATGAATTTTTGTGTGGCCAAAGCCAAGATCCGCTTGACTCTGATATCGGCGGTTTCAAACCCGTTTTTACTGAGATAATAGTCTGTAACTGCATCGGGAATAATCGGCGCAAAGTCACCATCCATAAGCTCCAACATCTCCTGAAGTGTCTTATCCCGCTTAGCAAGGTCCGGGAGATCGGCCAGCGGGAGTTTTGCCTTTTCTGTATCGGTTTGGGATTCGTTTATTGTGTTTTTTCCTGTGCCGGCTGAAGGTCCAGGAACAAGATCCATCTCGGCGTCATTAGCATCATCGTCAAATTCAGCGTCTAGTTCCTCATCACGGTCATCGGCCATATGAACATCCTTATTTTCCAAGTTTTCTGTCGACATGTTGAATCTAGTATATTGTTATTATTGATTTTCTTTCCAATATTGTTTTGGGTAAGTGGGAAGTGGAGACACGTGAGTTTTAGTAGAGTCCTAGTTCAAGTTTTCGGTAAAAAATACTCCTGCAAGAAATAAGTTGATTTTGAAAGGTTCAGTATAGTTGAAATATTGCGTTATGCTATGATATACAACAAAGAGATCTATTGCGCTTGAGAAATTCATGAAAGTTAAGGTGGTTCAGGTGAGCTGGCGTTGTGTGCACTCCCAAGACCGTACCAAGAGAATGTCTCACTCACCATCATCATTACCAGAACAATATAAAAAATGTATGGCTTCGAAAATTCGTATTCAAAATTCCTTTAAAGCCGTGAGGAAGATATTTGACATATGAAATTTTGACTAAATATAAGATAAACATTATCCGGATTGGGAAATCACTCGGCTGCAAGCATATCCACGCGCGGGCCAAACAAGATTCCATTTGCTGCGAAATCTTAGTTTACAGAATTTAGGGATTGCAAGTATCAACCAAGAAAATAAAGAATTGTATAAATCTTTGAAAGTCATGGCCAGAAATCGAAAAGATTCATAATTGCTGATTTTTCTTGCCAGTAGAGGATCCAAATCTGTAATTCTCATAGATATTGTGCATCCACCACTAATTATCTACAGAAGAGGGTGATTCTGATTGAGAGGTAGTAAAATTAATTGCAAAACCTACTGCAGGGCTGCTTCCACATACGATGATTCATCTGGCGAATTCAAGTTAGGATCATCCTTTGCGTGAGGTACCGCGTCCCAAACCGGCATCACGCGGTCTGCACTCAATGCCCTCGGAACGTTTTTTCTGTTTTACTCTTCGTAAATATTCTCAGAGAACCGGAAGTCGTTGAAAGTAATGCAAGTTGACAAAGAGAAATATCGTTACACTTACAGCTGATGAAGAATTTATTTAGGAATATACGAGGGGTGGGTTAGAATTTTTTGCGTGGAACACTATTTAATGAGAGAGCGCTGAGGTTTTTGGGATAGTGGATCCTATAAACCTTAGCACCCCAAGTACACACTGTTCATTATAATTCAACGTATAAAAAATACTTCAAGATAATATTAGGGTTTTTTAAAATCGTAATAGCATGGAAAAGAAGAATAAATTACCACCGTGAAGGAAGTAAAAAGAGATCCGAGGACTGGAAATGCAACCCGGGGACTCAAATGGCACGTGACCAAAGACAAGATAACATGAGAGACTGACTCCGCATGAACTTATTTTCCACACTTTTACATTAAACGCAAACACAAAGTTCATCATCCGAAAAAATTAGGCACGTGCTTAAAAAGGAATAGCCAAGGAGTATTTTATCATTTGTTACTGGTGGAGAAACATCGACATCAGCTGCCGTAAAAGGCTGAAAAATAGGAAACTCTACAAGAAGGAACGATTACTCAAAACTCTAAATATTTCCTTTTCGAAAGAAGATGGTAAATCCATATGAGTCACCGACATTCGGAAACTCGCTTCTGCTTCGTGTAGACGGCGCAATTGGCGCGATGTCGCTTCTGCCGAATGGGCGAGACGCCGTGTTAGCAGGCCGAAAGGGTCTTTTTGTGATTGATTTGGACGATCCGTTCACGCCGCCACGCTGGCTCCATCATATCACATCGTGGGAGGTTGCAGATGTGCAGTGGCTGCCTCACACACACGTGAAACCGTCGTGGTGTGTACTGACGCTGAACCAAAAAGCTTTGCTTTGGGATTTACTGAGACCAGCCACGAACGCCATACAAAACGTGCTCCATCGACACACACGGGCAATCACCGACCTCCATTTCCATCCGAAGGACCCGGAGGTGCTAGCCACATGCCTGATCGACACGTTTGTGTACGCGTGGGACATGCGCACGCCTCGAAGACCGATCCAGAAGTATGCGGAGTGGAGAGCAGGGGCTACGCAGGTAAAATGGAGTGCCAGCAACGCATTCCAGCTTGCACTGAGCCACCACCATAGTTTTTATATCTGGGACTCGCGGAAGGGAGCACAGCCGTTGGTGAAAAGCGATAGTGCACACCGAGGCAAAATCAATGGGCTTGATTATAGTGACGGCAGTAGGCTTATCACGTGCTCGAACGATGCGACAGTGAAATTCTGGGACGTGCTGTCTTCGGGCGATACGAAGCCGGTGCCGGCAATCGTGCTTCATACAGATTACCCCGTGGCACGTGCCCGCCGCTTACCCTTTGGTACAGATGCATGTTGCGGCATTATGCCGGTGAGAGGCGGCGATGATTCGGTGCATATCGTAAATATCGAGGCTGAGTATGCACGTGCGTATCTGCTGGGTGAAACCGTGCATGTGTCGGCGAATCCGAGCTACTCGTTCAAAGGACATGGGGGTCCAATGAAGGATTTTCTCTGGCGACAACAACACCCGCGTTATGCGGGCCAACAGACATCAAATCAGGGCATAGATCAAGACCAGGAACAGGGCCTGGAGTTCCAGTTGGTCACGTGGTCGCCGCTGGACTGTGACTTAAAGTTGTGGCCCCGTGATAAGGCCGTGTATGATATCGCCAACTATAATCCGCAGCATCACGTGCTTTTGGGTCCACTGCTGCTGATGCTGCTGGTGGTAGCACTGCCTGAACAAACGCCAGAAATCGAGCGTGGGCCGGTCAATTATACTTCTTACGTATGCGAACCGCTGCTTTCGTTAGCTGATTTCGCCACAACTTCAGCGACGGGCGACGTGCTTACCAATCTTGCACGGTACACGATCAAAAAGACGCCGGCAAATCTGGCCCGTGCGTCACAGCTTAATCACTTGAGCTGGATCTCGGGTGTGCGCATGGGCCGCCTGCTTAGCCATAAACCAGGAGTAAATAACTCGGCAACAAGTCCTCAGGATGAAGACGAGGGCCCGGCAAATCTCGGCGAGGAAATCAGTATAGTGGGCCACAAGTTTTCAAAGCTCCGATTCGAGAAAATTTCGGTTTCCACCGGCCATATCGAGATCTCAATGCGTGGACCACGTCCTTTTGTTGCTGTTGAAGAACAAACAAGTGCAGACCCGCTGCAGAAATCGGATCAGGGAAAGCGTGATAGCGTTTCTGAAACTTTGGCGACCTCTGCTTCTACAGGAAGTAATACCGCTACGCCAGCTATAGGCCTGATACTGAATCAGGGCCTGGGCCTGGGCCTGGGACTGAATCCAAATACTGCACAAACTGGAATCGGAAACACGATGCTGGGCGTGGGCCAAAATATCCCGCATAATCCAAATCCTCGGCAAGGGACATTGTTGTCTACAGTTAACCCTGTGACAAGACACACAGAACCCGTGGGTGCCCCGAGCACGAATTCCAATTCAATTGCTAATTCCAACTCCAATTCGAATCCTAATTCGAATCCTAACACCAATTCCAATTCCAACAACAACAACAACAACAACAACACTGCTGAGAATGCGAATAACAATAATAATAACGCCAATGCGTCATTTGTTGCTGCAGACTCGCCACAGGAACAAAAACTCATTTTCATCAGACTCGAGATCAAGTTCCCAAAACTGTACCCATTTCTCGAGCCCATTGAGAGCAAACATTCCAGCAAAAAGCACGCCAAATACAGAAAGTTCAATCAGATCCGATTTGATATCGAGGAGACACACGAGCTTAATGCAGCAGTGAAAAAGGATATGCTTCACAATCTTAACGAGATTGCGCAATTCTACTCAAATAAGTACCATAAATACTGCCTCGAGCCGTGTTTGCGGTATTTGATGGGTGAGAAAATCGACCTTGATGATTCGCTAATGATGATTGAGCATAGCGACGATGATGAGTGTGATAACGGTACTGAGAATAGTTTGGAGATCGGTAATGAAAACTGGGTTGACGATTTGATCGATCAGCACGAGGCTGCTGCTTCTTTTGCCCGTGATATGATTGTTTCTGGCGATGACGAAGACGACGAAGATGCCGATTTGATTTTTGGCAATAATGATAAATTATCGATGAGTATGGAGCTGGCCCGACGCGCACACAGTTCGGAGCCCGAGAAATTGGAGGCTGTAGGTTCGGATGGCAAAATCAAACACGACTCTACGCCGTTACCTAAGGGTTGTGGCGCGGTCTGGACCCAAAACGGTGGACTCGTGTGTTTCTTCATCCCCAAAACGACCGATGCAGACTCGAATACCAGGCCTGAACAAAAAACAAGTGTTTTCAAATTTACAGATAATGGGTTTGGGTTGAAGACGTCTGAGCCCCGTCACAATCAATCTCATCGTCAATCGAATTCCCATGCTTCAACTGTTCTGGGTACAGGTGTCTATGTGCCGTCGGATTCGGAAAGTGACAGTGATGTTGATGCTGAATCCGATAATGATACGTTTTCTATCAACTCGGGGTCCTCTACTTCCTCAAACGACAGTTTTTCCAATGATTGGGACGAAATGTTACAGGATGATATTCCCTCCCGGTCCAGAATTCCAGGCATGTACCGAGGCACTGTTGCTCTTGGAAGACGCATTCGCCTTGCAGAAATCAACCAGAATTCAACTGGAAGGACTCTTGACGGGAAAGAATCAGCGTATAAGTCGTCCGCACATGATGATGCAGGGCTGAAATCGACCAGAAAGGCAAAAAAGAGCAAACGTGGAAAATCCGTGGTGTCGATTCTTGATTTCAAGCATCTTATTCCAGATAAATATGAGCTTGCATGTGACTACCGAGTGTTGGGCGATACGCCTGAAGTCATAGCACGCCATAATAGTGATGTGGCATTTCACCATGGATACGAGGAAATCGGACGGGTTTGGAGAATCGTGGAAATGCTACTTGTTAAAGAGGTTCGTTTACGGGATCTTAACGAGGTGGGAAAGGACTTTTTCCATACAAACAGCGGCTCTAATTGCGAATTCTACTGGGGAAATCATCCCTTGGGCCACTCTTGGATGGTGCAAGAGCTTTTCAGCTATTTCGAAAAGAGAAGAGACTTGCAAATGCTCGCGATGCTTTCGTGTTTATTCTTTGAAAACCTCTCAAATGTCAAAGCTAATGATACCAGGGCCTTTGATATCCCCATTCATACTCCATATCCATCTTTACCTCCAAGACCTTCGCTTATATCAATGAGAGAACATGGGCTCATTTCATCAGAAGAGGCGCTTGCAGGAAACGAGAGTTTGAAAAGCCTGGGAATAGAAAGACAAAGGTCAATCTCCAGAAAACCCTCGATCATGAGCTCTCTGCAATTTTCAAGACCGTTTTCACCCGACTTCATACAGTATAACGAGTCTCCATCAAGAGCGGCGTCTTTGAAGCACTATCAATTAGGCTCTTCGCAGATTGGGTCTCCACCATTTATCGATTCATTTCTGCAGGCAAAGAGTTTTGACCGTAATGCCAAATCTTTTGAAAACACGAAATTATTCTCTCGGTTTTCCACCAACGCTGCTCGGAAAGGAAGTAAAGGTATTCTTCACAAAGGCCGAGGGTCAGTGGCTTTACAAAATCCGCGGGAACGGCCCCGGCCGCCTCCACAGTATACGATCGAGATCAGAAACGCGGACCTGTTGGATCTTTACGAAAATAGGTATTCGGCTCCTTTGCTTAGTGGAATTGATCAGAATAAGATTTTGGAGTACAGAGAACAATACGCGGAAATGCTATACACGTGGGGACTCCCATTGCACCGGATCAAGATTTTGAAGTTTAACTATCCGCAAGGCGCGGCCTATTCTTCATCAGATACCTATGACGTCCATAAATGCTCGTTTGGGTCGCGTTACAGAAAGGCGTTTAACAACAAACAGCTGCTCCTCACGCCCATCACGCCAATTCTTACGGCGAAGGAGAATGTTTGGAACACGCAAAAACGAAATTCTATTCAGTACTGTGGCTACTGTGGATTGATTGTGTCTAAGCGAGTTGTGATTTGTACAAAGTGTGAACACATTGTTCATTCACATTGTGCAGCTGAATGGTGGGCACCAGAGGAATCAGGCGAAATCATTGATGAATGTCCAACAGGCTGTGGATGCTCGTGCTTGTTAAGCGAAGTGAACTGAGTTCACACATTTAAAATCTTGGTAAGTTTGTATATTTATGGAACACGAGTTGGAGTAATTTGGTCCTTGAGCTTTTCATCCCATTCTGCCACTAGTTTGTTCATGTATGCCACAACATCTTCCGCACCTGTAGAATCGATTTCGGCGGTGTCAATAAACTCATTACCCCACCGATCACAAGAAGATGCCAACTTTGCTTCTTGGTCCTTATCTTGCAATGCTACACAGATAGGGGCGTTAGCAGCAGTGTAACCCGAGATATTGTGGATTTTCGAGCCCATAAATCTTGCTATGTAGAATAAAAACATCATTCCGTAGTAAGTCAAGAAATTCAAGTACTGGAAAAACGAGAAACTGGTGAAAATGCCCGGATGTACAACATACGAAAGAATGTCGTGCTCTTTCTTCAATTTCTTGTACAGGCCCAGATGAATCAAGTCCACTAACCGTTTAGAACCTTCATATGGCTCATGAGATTTAAGCAACTGAAGATCATTGAATGATAAATATTGTGGGCCCGACATTACTGACGAGATCCAAATAATGCGACCGCCGCCACTCAAAAGATCCTGGAGTTTGTGCAAGAAATAGTATGGGCCAAACGCGTTACCTTGGAATACAAGTCCCATATCATCATCCGATTTCACACCCACACGTTGGATTTTGTAGGTGGGGAACGTGACTGCATCAAGCAAATTACGAGCTATACACTTGCATGCGGCAAGCCAATCGATGCCGCTATAACAACCTTGAGCCGCGTTGATGAAAACATAATCAATGTGCATAAACTTTTTCTGCAAATCGTGATAAGCACCAAGAATCGACACCATGTTGGTGAAATCCACAAGAAGATAATCGAATTCAAGGAACCCCGTGCGATGAGGCAACTTTTCGCGGGCATATTTCTTGATATCGTCAATCACATCCTTGACCCGAGGAAGCGTTCTTGAAGTGACGACAATCGTAAGATTTGTGGAAGCAGAAATCTCGTCAAGAAGCCGGTACGCGATATTAATGCCGAGGTTCGAGTTTGTTCCTGTGATGACCGCAACTTTTCCTTCACGCATAATGATCCTTTATAAAAGTTGATTGTATAAAAGTTGATTGATTGATTTGTGCTTTATTTTTTTTGTTTGCTTCCGTATTTATTAAAGCTGGAGAAGGAGTTCTTTTTTCTTTCTTTTGATACGACGCGTTATACGATAAACGACCGCCACCTCGCGCGCATCAGTTATTCGACTACGTAGAGATCTTTGAAAAATTGTTCGTATATTCTTGATCTTTTTTTTTTTTTTTTTAAATAGAATATTTAAGACACTGGGAAATGACGGAGTATAAAAATATTTGATGAAACATCCTCAATTTTGTTTTCAAAATACGTAATTACTGAGCAAAGCAAACAAGACATTTCCCCGGTTTGGATTCAGAAATTATACTTTACTGTAGCTAGACAAGAAGGGCAAAGAAACTCTGAATTGCTTTCCCCATGTGCTTCATTATTATTGATGCATTATTCTTATTTCTTATTTAATATCAATAGATAAATTTGAGATCCAATCCACGCTTTGATGCGAAGTTAGACTGGCTCTAATTAGCTCGTAACTGCGAAGTAAGTCACAATTTTACATTTACGTATTAAGAAGGTTTTCTGAATACTTCCCCCGTGAATTGAGTGGCAATTGCGTAGAGACATAATTAATTAGTGGCTTCATCACGTAGTTTGAAGTTCTTTATCAATAGATTGTGGGACTTTTTACAATGTCTTTGATGAAAGAAAAACTAGTTCCGTGGCTACAAGTTGCAAATTGATTGGGTGTTATTGTAGTTATCCAATACAAGTAAGCTATGTTCGAATTTTTGGAAAAAACAAAAACAAAGAAGAGCAATGTAAAGCTCCGTTTAGATACATAAGATTTCAACCGAAAAGATAATTGTTTTAAAGAACAAAAATCAAAAAATAACGACAACTGCAGGATTCGAACCTGCGCGGGCAAAGCCCAAAAGATTTCTAATCTTTCTCCTTAACCGCTCGGACAAGTTGCCTTGATGATGATTT
>JAJMKX010000024.1:0-67245 GCA_030569435.1 Metschnikowia koreensis | reverse complement strand
TGATTGTTGGAACTTTGCTGCCGTTTCCTGCGATTGTTGTACATTTCCTGTCGTCATGGAATTTTGTACTTGTCGTGCAGCAGCGGCAAATTGTTCCTTTTCCGCCTCATTTCCAGTCATCATCTGCTCTACATTATTTTGTTGTGCTGACGCTTGTGCTTCCACCCGCTCCAATTCCTGTTCGACCATATCAAATTGCCTGCTTAACGCTTGCTCATCAATTTCAACCTGATTTTGCTGCTGCTGCTGCTGCTGCTGTTGCTGGTAATTTTGCTGGTAATTTTGCTGCTGGCCTAGATTCCCCCGCATTTGATGCATGTTATACTGAGGCTGACTTTGCACATTTTGCTGTCCCACCAGGAAATTCTGCAGTTGCATGTTTGTCATAAACTGCCGGTGCCAGTCGCTTTTAGGGCCTACGTTTTGTACTCTATTTTGAACTTGATGTGATCCCTGGTTTTCTAGTGAAAGCCCCCGGAAATCCTGCACCCACCCTGGGCCAGTTTCTCTTTGAACTCCCGGGTTTTCATTATTGGCCATCGGCTGTACATGGAACATTTGCGGCTGGAAATCCACAGAGTGTTCTTGGTTGAATTGATGGAAATCCGAATTCAAATTGGCATCGACCACTGGCCGATTTCTAAATGCATTTTGCCCGTTTTGAGGAAACTGATGATGCTGTTCTTGTTGTAGAGACGTGTCTCTTTGCGTATGTTTCGAGAACTGCGATAACGCATTGGAAGGTCCACAGCTTGCATCCATATTGCTATTATATCAGAAAGATATCTTAGTTTTCAAATAACAGAATCTGCTTCTAAAATTTAGCGATCTTCTGTGGGTTTATACCGTATTTCTTTGAAAATTCTTATCGCTTCAGCACCACCTAGTCTCTGTTAAAAGCAGCTGGTTCGTGTTAGAAAGTCTTTTGAGTATTTGTATTTTCAACCCAAGATGCTAGTGTATGAATGAAATAAATAAGAAGGAATATCTTCAGGGATTAACGATATTGCTGAGGAGAGTTATCTATTGTGGAGATATAAAAGATCATGGACTCGCGAGCCGAGGGAGATGTGCACTACCCCACCCTCAAACCGCGGAAATCATTGCCGTTTTGGGCAATCGAGGTCCGAGAATTAGACAACGGTCATACGAGTCGATCTAACGTCTTTGATCTCAGTCAACCTCTTTTTTTTTTTTTTTTTTGTTCCATATAACGCTGATAACTAAATACAAACTGAGAAGATGAACCCATTATTCCGTCTCTTGCCTTAAAATTCTGAAGTATAACTAACTGGCGGAATCTATTGCTCATAGATATTTATGTCTCTCTTCCTTTTTAATCTTCCTTTTTCTTTCCCACAATCTCTTGTCCGTAGCCCTCGAAAAGCTCAGCATAAGCCTCACCCAAAAACTCGTGGATGTTGGAAGTTTGCATAGATCTTTTGTAGCGAGCATATGCCTTTGTGCTGGCGGCCCGTACTAAAGCACATGCACCATAACAAGCAACCAAGGGAAGATCGTCCTCGTGAATGAAGTCTGTTTTTGCAGCCAGCCACAAGTTTTCTTGGTAATGGGACGCCCACACTAATAATGTGGCCATAGCACCAGTCAAAGTGTCACCCTGACCTCCCACACGACGCAAAGAGCCGCCCATATCGTTTAGGGCACAGCTCTGGTCACGCACAATGACTTCTTGTGGCCCCTTTTTCACTACTACCACTCCGCCCAACCCTAAAGAAACTTTTTGTGCGGTCTCTATAGAGTTTTCATTTTGCACATCGAGTGCAGCGCAAATACGGCCAAACTCCGCCACGTTCGGCGTGATGACCGCCTTTCTGTACCCCTTGATCAAAGCGGGGTTTAAAGATACTAAATATAGCGCGTCTGCATCAAGAACCACTGGCTTATTTGCAACCATGATTTCTTGTATGATCCGTTCAAGTGTCTTGAGCATGAGCGGGTCTCTACCAAAACCAGGGCCTACCACAAACACGTCTACACGTGATACAATGCCCATGACCTTGGGCAAAATGTGCTTATCAATAATCTTTTCGAGTTCTTTATCTTTCAAGGCCTCAACAAGCGGTTTTTCTTGCAATTTATCCCAGATTTCGGCAGGAGCAAACCGCAATACGTCGGGATTCAGCAGCTCGTATAAATACGGATGTACCATCAAATCGGGCGAGTATCCTTTGATTATAGGCCCGGCCAATTTCTCACAAACAACATGACTAAGGTCTGCGCCCACTAAAGCAGCAGAATGCGAGGCGAAAAACGGGGCTCCCGTATAATCTTCACATCCCCCAAAAACCGCCACTTTCCCCGCCTGGCCCTTATGGAATCCGGCTTGTAAAGGCTGGACAATTTGCCGTGCTAGTTTAAGAAGTTCCTTCTGCGACTTTCCATTAAGCATTTTGCTGTGAGGTGAGAAACAGGTAGTTAGATGAAAGAAGTGATCAAGGAAGGTAAAAAATTATCAATTGAGTTTTCTTTTTTAAATTATTTTAACCGAGAAAAAATTGTTAAATTTACCTGAGACTCGATTAAATCTGAGAATTTCTTGGAGGAATATCGAAATAGTTGCTACTGATTTTAGCCACTACGGAAAGCGAGACATGCCTTGCGATTCTTGCGATTCTTGCGATTCTTGCGATTGCGGGGTGCGCGACCCCGGTTTTTTTTTTTTTTTTTTTTTTCTTCTTCAGTTATTGGAAATTGTATGATTATTTAGTAGTAAAGAAAAACACATGTCTCGCACGAGATTGCCGGTGACAAAAGCGTTAACGCTGCTTCATCAGAAACATAAAGAGACGCTTGCAATGTACTTTGATGAATTCCATGCTATTCAGGCAAGAAATGACCTTCAAAACCCGCCAATTGACGATGAACTTCTTCTCTGGTTTTTCTACCGAGGTCTCAAGAATGCAGACTTTGCATTCGACCTAAAAAGAAATGTAAATGAATTTTGTGAACTTCAGGATGAAATTATAGAGTTGATTGATTGTGGTAAGTACAACGGGTATGGAACCAGAATCAGACACATCGCTCATTAATATCTGTCTACTAGATTTCTGCGAAGAAGCAGAGGAAGAAGAGGTAAACGAATCGCATAGATGAATTTGGGGAAGTGGAAATATAGGGGTGTATCATGCTGAATAGATAGAGGGCCAATCTCAGAACAAGTTTTTTTCATGATGTTTTAGGGACATTTGGAGACAAAAAGAGTTTGAGAATTGGTAACCAAGTATATGAGTAAAAAAAAAAAAGGTCACTTTTATGGGCAAGAATCGTTCGAAGATAAGGGGAGAGCGACCATGATGATTGCGATTTCTTTCAATGCATCTGATCGTGGCCTAGCTTTTATGTTTGTTCTCCTGCTTCAAGTGGTGATCAATTAACTGGTGTGATACGATGCAAAACGACAGTGTGACCGAAATACGATAAAACTCCATTGCTTGAGCAAGGGAAGCTCCAAAACAAAAGAAAAAGAAAAAGAAAAAAAGAAAAGCCGTTAGATCGACTAACCAAATTTGCAGTAAGGCCAACGTCGTTGGAAGTGATGTCCTTTGGAGGTAAGAGACTCAAATCGTTCACTTTATGAGGAACGTAAATCAGTTTTGTGAAGATGGACTCGAGTACTCTTTGCTGGAACAAACTAGTGCCGTCCCGTTTTACATGATAATTAATCAATGTGAAGGAGTAAGAAGCTCCTCACCAATTACTAGAAAGTCTGTGTCGCAGAGAGTCGCTCCTAAAACCGAGACACTGTTCTATTTGAGCAAGAGTTTCGAGGAAAAAGTGTAAAATAGAGCACAATTTTTTTACGGAGGGTTTATTCCAAGGATTACAATCAATAGAATGCCCTTTGGCCGCCAAAGTAAATTACCTGCTATTCCTCTTTCTCTCGCTATAACCGTCACAGTTGAGAGCAATGAAAAAAACAAAAACAAAAAAGAATTTAAGGAAGGTTTTTTTTTTTGTTTACCTTAATCTGGAAGTTGTAATGGTTTCTGGGCTCATCTACACTCAATCAAGCTTCTTGAATTCAGCAAAGTAGAGCGCAATTGGTTATTCATCTTTGAGGAGCACGTTGTGCCACCTGAAAAACTTTGGGTACATGGTTTTGAGAGACTTTCAGGGCTTTATAATATAGTTATATCTTTGCCTGTTATTCTTGGTTCATCCTTTCCCCATTGTTTTTTGAGTTCAGTCGTATTCACAAATTCAGGTTTAAATTGAGAAATGAATGAAGTGATGCCATTTCACTGGTAAGAAAGAAAACAGATTTGAAAAAATGCTACTTGAATTTCTGAAGTGGTGAAGTCCCTTTTTAAATTTCCAAGAGGTTGCAAAACTTGCTCAATTGGTGTCTCCGTGCAACTGCAAATCTCTAATTTGACCAAACAGCTCAAAAGAAAAAAAAAAAAAAAAAAAATTTGATAGCAATGGCCATTTGAACCAGATTTTGATATTACGTAAACTAATCTAAACTGTGATCAGAACAGCACACAACATCATACTTCAAGATAATGAATTGTTATTTGCCACCATTACGGAATTTCCAATTACCTTAAGTGGCTTATCAAAAACACAATAGAAATTAAATTAATAAAAAACTTAATTCCTCAGAACAGCCGAAAAGCTCCGAATTCTCGATTGCTCGGATTTAGTCTGTTTGTCTTAGAACTGACGTCATATTGGTCTCTCGAGATCCAGACCCCACGTTTATTTCCGCGGTGGTTACAACTCGCGGAACCGCAGGCTTGAAAGTTGAGGGCCTCAGATAACTTCTGTGCAGGAGAAATTCATACAACAATAAGTTCATATCAATCAGTTCCACCAGATTAAGAAAAAAAAAAAAACTTCCATGATACTTAACACAAATAGCGAGAAATTTTTAAAAAAACCTAGAAATATTCAAATCTTTGTATAAGTTTGTAAAAATTGACTGTTCCCTTGTGTTTTCCCAATACTGTGGCGTGACCTTAAGTGCAGGACTCTCAGGGCCGAACTCCAATAAGAAGCTGCGAATGATAGGGAGGCAAATATGCAAAATGGATGGATGGGCCCAAAAATTGAGGACGATCATGATCCAGGAAATGACAAAAAAACAAATGAAAAAGTAAATGGAAAAGTTTATCGGTCATTTCCAAAATACAACTCTTCACTCCAAAAAAAAAAAAAATTCCAGGAAATTGCCTAATGTTGCCCCCGTGTGTCCTCCCCCAAATTACGTGCCCTAATTTAGAGCCGGCCCTTCCCCCAAAGCAATTTGTTTGGTGCGCGCCACGCCAAGTTACGCTCTCTGTTGCTGAGTGCGGGCCAGTGCAAATAAATATAAGAGGCCCGGCAATTCCGGGCGCAAGCTTTCTTAGGTAAAAGAGTTAAAAAAGCACCATCAAAAAAAGGATATAAACCTGGATTTTTTTATTCTTTTTCTTGACCTCGTTTATTTTCGATTATCTTTTACACACAGTCCAATTGAACAATCTCAGTCAATTGAACAAACAATTCAGAATTGAATAGAACTCAACTACCTATTCAGTTATTCACATCCAAAGTTCCCACCAATTGAAAATATACAATGTCTGTTGCCAGAACTGCTAGCAAGTACTTTTACCCTGCCTTGGGTGCCATTGGCGCTGCCGGAATTGCATGGCACTTCTCCGGTCCTAAGATCTGGAACGAGCCCTCAAAAACTTTCAAAGACGGCACTCAATGGGTCGACTTGAAGTTGAAGGACTCGTGGGAAATTTCTCCCAACACCAAGCACTACGTGTTCGAGTTGAACAGCCCAGAAGAGGTTTCTGGTTTGGTGACCGCCTCCTGTTTGATGGCCAAGTACGTGACCGAAAAGGGAAACAACGTGATTAGACCTTACACGCCGGTTTCCGACCCTGAGCAAAAGGGCACTATTGAATTTGTCATCAAGACTTACCCGGAGGGAAAATTCTCCAAGCACGTGCACAACCTTAAGCCCAACGACACTGTCAGCTTCAAAGGTCCTATTGTGAAATGGAAATGGGAGCCTAACCAGTTCAAGAAGATCACTTTGATTGGTGGCGGGTCTGGAATCACGCCTTTGTACCAGTTGATCCACGAAATCAGCAAGAACCCCGAGGACAACACCAAGGTCGACTTGTACTACGGTTCCAACACCGAAAAGGACATTTTGTTGAAGAAAGAGTTGGACAAAATCGTGGCTGACCACAAGGACCAGATCAACGTGCACTACTTCGTCAGCAAGCCTGAGGACGGCTGGACTGGCCACTCGGGCCAGATCGACAAGTCGTTTTTGAAGGAACACTTGGCTGGTCCTTCTGCTGACTCCAAGATCTTTGTTTGTGGTCCTCCTCCTATGTACAACGCCATTTCCGGAAACAAGGTGTCTCCTACTGACCAAGGTGAGGTCTCGGGTATTTTGGCCGAGTTGGGCTACACCAAGGACCACGTGTTCAAGTTCTAAACGCCCATGGAGTTATATTTTGTTAACTAAATGAATATTCGGTTACTAGAAACTGCTTGAGAGCTCGTAAGAATAAGTGTAATTGTAGTGTTTACATTTGGTTTGAACATGTGCAATTGAAATCAATAAATTGAGATGGAAATAGAAAAGAGAAGAAAAAGAAGGAAACGCTAACGATCAATAATACATAAGTAATTCTTTGAGCTGATCTATGGTTCTTCTCTTATATATGAGGTGTACGGGTGCATTGATACTGGACCAGGACTTGACTGTTTTCCCTTCATTTATAGCCATGCAAAATCCCCAAAAATCTTCTTCTAATTCCAAAATGAAGACCGTCAATGTGGCAATTGAGGGCTGCTGCCATGGCCAACTCAATAAAATTTACGAAAGTCTCCCGAAACTGGCGGAACTTCTTATCATCTGCGGAGATTTCCAGGCAATCAGAAATCAGCAGGACCTTAAATCGATGAATGTGCCCAGTAAATATTTGGAAATGGGGGATTTCAAAGACTACTATCTGGGCCGCAAAAAGGCGCCGGTACTTACTGTTTTCATTGGAGGGAACCACGAACTGTCGCTGTATATGAGAGAACTTCAATATGGAGGCTGGGTAGCTCCAGGAATATATTATTTAGGAGAATATGGTACGATTTGGTATAAAGGAATCAGGATTCTGGGACTTAGTGGAATCTATAACCACCAGAGTTTTGTCAATGCTAAAAGCAAGAATCCACCAGCTTACACATTGCCCTATAATAATTCCACCATCAGATCTATATATCATATAAAACCAAAGAATTTCCTCAAACTTTTACTCTCGGGCTCTTCGGGGATTGTGTTATCACATGACTGGCCCAAAGGAATATGGGAATATGGCAATAAGGCAAGGCTTTTGAAACATAAACCGTTTCTCAAAGCAGATATGGCAAACGGCCGTTTGGGCTCTCCTTTAGCTACAGAAGCATTAAATTATCTCCAGCCTGCAAACTGGTTTTCGCTGCATATGCACACATTTTTCGAGGCTACAGTGAAACATAAGGCTCGAGAAATTGATGGGCCAATTTCCGATACTTTGGCTAATGAAGCAAAGAGAAGAAAAGTGGTTACTGAAGATTCCAAAGAAGAGAATAAAAACGAAATTTCTCTAGATATGGATGATGTAGAATCAAAAGATAAAAATGAGATAAACTTGGATATGGATGACATGGAAGATTCCTCAAATGACAAGAATGAGATTGCATTGGATATGGATGATATGACAGAGCTGAACGTTTCTTTAGAAAACGATAACTTATCAAATCAAAGCGACGTCAAAGAAAATGATATAAGTGAGGGAAGAAGTGATAGTGAGAGTGATGGTAACAATAGCGACGGGATTCTTTCAAAAACAGAGTCGAAAAAGCGAAATAAAAAACTCAAAGCTCAAGAAACCAAGACTTATTTTATGGCTCTTGATAAGTGTCTTCCCCGCAGGAACTTTCTTGCAGTCAGACCCATCAAAGCCAATCCTCGCCACCCTTCTTTTAAAGACAACAGTCTTTATTATGATGCCCGAGGAATCGCAATCCAAAAAGTGGTGGAGGATTTTGTTCGCTCTCCAAATTGGGCCACGGTCAATGTCCATGACATGCTTGAGCCAGCTAAAATCAAAGATCTTCTTGCAGAGTTAGAGGAAACGATTCAATTCGAGGCCTCAAAAATCTCGGGAAATCTCCGGATTCCCCTGAATTTCACCCAATCAGCACCAGACGTAAAAGTCCAAGAAGTGCCATTGAAATATTGGCCAAATGACCAAACCAAAAGTTACTGTGAGAGGTGGGGAGTCCCGGAACCCGACTTGGACGGAAATTAGATAGAGACTGGGATGTAAGAGGTGAAATTTATAACAGAAAATGAAAAGTATATAAATATATATATATATATATTAACGGATTTATTGGCTTATCAAAGAACAGGAACTGCTTCCAGAATGGCCCGATCACGTGACCGAGAACGGTTTCCCCAGATCTCAGAGCTGGAAACTTTCAACTCGAGATGTCTCTTTCTTAAAAATAAAAAAAAAAAGGCTACACATGTCGGTCCATAGCTTTGTGGCACATTTCCTCAAGGAAAACGGGTACCTAGAAACCCTAAAAGCATTTGAAACGGAACATGGAAACATCATTCGGTCCGACCTTCCACATGAGGAAACCCTTGAAAGTATTATTGCCGATCGGCTCAGATATCTTGATATAGATGAAAAGAAAGTGCCCGAATTTGAAGGGCTGCTTCACCAAAACTTGCAGAAAATCAAGGAAAATCAATTCAAGCAGTGGCTGGCGCCGTACCCCAAAAATATGCTGGAGCTAGGTCCTGTTAGTGAGTTAGTAGTAGATAGTGCAATTCTTTCAACAGAAAAAGGTGGCCAATATGCTCTTTTGGCAACTTCTACCAGAAGTTTAGTTATTATAGATCTTGATACACAAAAAGAGGTGGCACGGATTCGGGCAGTTATTGGAAACGTCGTTATACGACGCATTGCAGTTGAAGCCGAACTCATATTTTTATGTGGCATGAATGGATGCGTTTCTATAGGCAGATTGTCGCTGGATTTGCAGAAATTCGAGACATTGTCACAAACACAAATTCATCCTAGACTTGTGACCGATATCAAGATTGTCAAATGGCACGACAAATTACATTTGGTAAGTATGGGCTGGGATTTCCATGTAAAAGTGCACGAGGTCCAGGAATCCGGAGCCAAAATGATACCGGTGGGCCAGCCTTTCAAGCTAGCCAATCAGGGCAGCTGCTTTGATGCAGTAATCTACCAAGAAAAGCTCTATGTGCTTGTATGCAAGCGAGAAATCACACTTATGGATGTTATTTGTATGGATACTGATAAAAAAAACATGTATCTTGATTGTCGTGTGGCCCTCAACGATGCAGAATTTAGTGCCTCGGGATTCACGCCAATGTGTGCAAAGATCTACGCGGGAAATCAAGGAAACGTGCCTCTTGTGGCGGTAGGAACATCGCATGAACCACACATGAGGGTGATTATTGTGCTGATGCAAGAAGTGGGCCAAAAAGATGACCAGCTAATTTTGAGAAACCAGATTCTTTGCAATTTAAACACTTCCTCGCCACAGGATAAGTTCAGCGATGCAGAAATCCAATGGAGATATGACGGGAGTGGAATCTGGGTGATTGGCGATGACGGGGTGATTCGTGGCCTCGATATTGCTAATAAATCAGTTGATGTGAAGCTAGAGGGCCATGACGGACGTATCAAGAGCGTGGCATTCTACAAGGATGAATTAGTGAGCTGTGGCACTGATAGGAAAGTGATAAAGTGGTGGTGATTTCGTCTGGGAAATTACCTTATTTGATTAAGAGCGTGATGCCACACAAAAGAAGAAGAGGAAAAAGCGAAAGACTTAATTGAGGGAGGCTGCTCATCACCGACAATTGCACATTTTATTAGCATTTCTTGCATCTTTAGAGATGATCAGTGAATTTCTCAAGATCGAGAGGAGACAATATAATCAATCAATTATTTGTCTAGTATGATGTTCTATACAAATGTTCTCATCTACATTTTAACGCGTGATTTTTGAGGCCGTCCCAATACAATTTCAGAACGATTTCTATAACTATCTTCTGGTCAACATGTAAACTTCACCAAGCCCAGGGAAAGAGAGAAAAAAAAAAATAAAGAAATGAATTGAAAATATTTGTTTTCAATTTGGTCCAAAATAAACGACTTGAATCCTTTGAAGACACTAAGAAATAAAAAGAGTGACACTGATCGGTTTCATCTGCAAATTTTTTGCCTTGACACGAGTACCTGCTACGAATGTCAGGGAAATAAAATCAGAAATACTAAAATTTAAAATTAACACACTGGGTGGACAGAATCTGATTTGTATAAAAGTTTTTTTTTTTTTTTTTGAAGAAGTAGTTCCTGAGGACGGGAAAAGTCCCTGATTAGCTCCCATGCACATTCACATAATTTTATGCAAGGGTTCGAAGGCAAGTCAACTAATAGACTAAGATTTTTTTTTTATCACCCAAATCTTCCGGAAATTTAATATGAATTAATCTAGATCCACAAAGATAAAAATAATGTAAAAACGTTAACTCAAAACAAAGATAAAAATAATGTAAAAACGTTAACTCAAAACAAAAAAAAAAAAACTGGAAATCGCCGAACTGAACTTTGATCATTGATGGCTCCGCAGCAACAGCAGCAGCTCGACAGTGACGCGAAAAGCCGCGGTTTAACTACATATTTAGTTTCCCGCAACGTGCAGATCCCAAAATCCAGATATCCATCGTCATTCCTTCAACACGCAAAACCACGCCTGAAGTTTATTTTTATTTTTATTTTTATTTTTATTGTTATCATTGCTTGCATTTTTATTTTTATTTTTATTTTTATTCTCATTTTCATTTTGCGCTTTGTTCACTGTTTTTTTGTATCATATTTGGCAATCCACTTGCTCTTCTTTCATAGATAAATGTCGTCTGCGCCTACTAGAGATATACGAACGGCCGAATTCCGTGCACACCTCGATAAATTCAAGGTATTCCGAGTCGAAGAAGGGTCTCACTGGCGAGGCCCCAGTGACTCTGATTTTGTATTGGCCACGTCGGCTTGGATGCCGCTGCAGTACGTGAAAACGCAGCAGGATTATACTAGCGATACGCCGTACATTTTAGAAAAACACCTGGCGGGGCTTTTCCCCGAATGGTACTTCCACCTCGTGCGGAATTTTGCCCGCCGGTCGGCATTCCACAGCTTTTATTGTTCGAAAACAGCGGAAGAATTCCGAGACTTTTTAGCCGGGCCCGAGTTGGAGAAACAGCAGATCACAAATGCAATGGACGAACAGTTTCTGCTTGCATTAAGAGCAGGCTTTGGTCCTCAATTATACGAGTATTTTAGCTGTATTCCGATTTTGAGCAGAACCGCTGTCGAATCAATCGTAGTACTGGAATTGGCACAATTCTCATCTTGGCCCAGTGTTCTCTCGCGTACTAATGAACTAGTGGTACGGACATTTTCAGGAGATGTGTTGCCGTATGCGTTTTTCCTTATGGCCTACGATTGCTCGGAAAACTATATTTGGATGACAATCGCTACGCTTCTTATGAAAAAATGTTATAACCACGTGCACGTGGCCTGCTTACTGCAGAAAATCGATTCGCTTCGTCATTTGCAAACTTCGTTGGGAAGCCGGCTTCGGCAATTGGTGGCATATCTTTTTGAACAAGGCATTTTATACCATCGGAAACCGCTTTACTCCGAAGTTGCTGCTAATTCCCGAGCGCCTCCATTAACTGCTACTAACGCTAATTCTACTAATACTAACGCTACTCCTAATGGGCCCGCTTTTACTGATCCAACGTCTACAATAAACACAGGTAACAGTGCTGCTAAGCCGACCAAAAAAGAGAAGAAAGCTGCTGCTGCTGCTGCTGCTGCAAATGGCAAAAAAGCTGTTCCAGTTCCAGTTCCTAAATCCAGTGCTAGTGCCAAAACTAAAATTAAAAACAAAATTATTGCTGGTGCTGGTGCTGGTGCTGCTCCACCACTGAAAGTCAGCAAGAAGAAAAGCAAAACCAACCAACTGGCTATAGAAAGAATCTTGGCAAAACCGCCGCACCAAAGAACAAAGCAGGAAAAAGATCTCTATTCTCAAATGCGGAATCCATCAAGTCGGCTTTATCAACCCGAAGCCTCGTCTGCATATACGCCTCCTTCGAATGCGCCGGCCCCGATTTCACAGGAAAATCTGATTGATCCAGGCAGGGCCATGAAAATGGAGTCTTCTCCTATAAATTTCAGAAGACCAATTGGCCGTGAACGAGAACAGGAACTGCCGTGATCACGTGATCACGTACCGCTGTTTTCGATAGGAGATACAATTCTGGGACTGCATAGAGGTGTCCGATATCTGATACCTCCTCAGCCTTTAGGTGCTCTGAACTTGAGGAATGAATGTGGGGCAACGGTAAAGATTCGTTCCTCGGCTCGCGCATTGTCGCATGCATCCTCGGCCCGTGTTTTTTTTAAAAAACATATAAAAGACTTTTCACAGGTCACATTGTCATGACTGGGTTGTGAAATTTTTTACACTAGAGGAACCAAGAAAAAAAAAAATAAAGAAGGGTAGAAAAAGATTATAGAAATTCTTGCAATTGTGTCGCCTCGAAAGCAATTATTCAAACAAGAAAGGAAACGAGCAATATAAGAAGATAAGAAACACCAGTTACAGATAAACAATCTTGTGTGCTTTTTTCAAATCCAATCCAATTGCTTGATTACCTCCAGATTTTTCCCGATCCCTCGCATAAACGTTAGCATAAACTGTGTTTGATTCTACAACACAAGTTAAACCACCTAGATCAAGAACCATTTATAGTTCAAATTAACCAGAACCTCTCCACGGATCTTTATCAAAAGTAAAATCCAGAAAAATTAAGGAAAGAAAAAAAAAATGGCCCTCACACCGTTGGAAAAGGCCGCTAGCGGAGCATTGGCATCTGCAATTGCCAACACTTTGGTGTATCCGTTGGACTTGAGCAAAACAATCATTCAAACCCAAGTGAAGAAACACGATACATTCGAATCACCGAAATCCAGTAGAAGTGGAGGTAGTAGCAGCAGCGGGGCTGAAAGTGAATTTGATGTTTTAAGTGCAAGCACGGGCGAAAATACAGTTCTTCTTAATAAAAAGAAAACTGAGTTGAAGTATAAAAACACAGTTGACGTGTTGAAAAAGATATATGCGAAAAAGGGCGTCTTGGGCTGGTACCACGGATTGATTTCTTCGATTTTGGGCTCTGCAGCGCAGAGCTTTTCCTATTTCTACTGGTACTCGTTAGTTAGGCAAACTTACTCAAGACTTACTAAAACGGCAGCCACATTCAAGCATCTGACCGCAACAGAATTGTTTTTGGGGGCACTTGCAGCAGCAATTTCACAGCTTTTCACGATGCCAATTGGCGTTATTACGACGCAGCAGCAAACAGATAAACAACAGCGCTCTTTGTACCAATTAGCGAAGGAAATTTACGTACACGAAGGTGTACATGGATTTTGGAAAGGGTTGAAAGTTTCGTTGGTGTTGTGTGTAAATCCTTCAATCACTTACGGTTCTTACGAGCGCTTGAAACAGATATTCTTCGAAGGAAAGGAGTTCTTGGGTCCTTTAGAAAGTTTCACCCTTGGAATGTGTGCCAAATCTTTGGCCACACTTGCAACACAACCTTTGATTGTATCCAAGGCCATGCTTCAGAAAAAAGTCGGCCACAAAAATGCTGTAAAGAAGGGTAAAGAGACTGGATACAATGAGGGAGACGAAGACGAAGAAGACGAAGAAGATGAGGAAGACGAGGAAATCAAATTTGCTAGTTTTGTTGAAGCATTGGCCCATTTATGGAAAACAGAGAAACTCAAGGGTTTGTATAAAGGCGTGGCGCCACAATTGCTTAAAGGTGTCATTGTACAGGGCTTATTGTTCATGTTTAAGGACCAGCTTGATTTGCTTTTCGTTGCTCTTTTAAAGGTTTTGAAGGGTAAACAAAGAATGAGAATCAGGTAATTCGTGGAGAAGCAGTGAATGAATGTAATGTTTGTTTATACTCTTGGCACATATTTATTATAAAAGATATCTTGCATTGATTTTTTGTTGTTTTGTCAGTCGATAAAAACTGTAGGCAAAAATGTTGGTCTTTTCCTAACCTTAAGACCGCTAATTAATAGGATGATTTAGTGAAGTCTGGACTCTGACATATGGATTCGAACATATGTTAATAATTCCTTTTTTATAGGTTTATTAGGTACTTTCCAAAAATATAGATTTGTAACAGCTCGAAACATAAATTTGTATTAATCTTTTAATTTTACTTGTTTTATTTTCTAAACTGTAAATTGGTCTTCGGGATTGCCTTCAAATTCTGGGGAATTGTACTTCAAAGATTCGAAATGTGGAGAGGGTTTCACGGAAAGTCACACTTTCAGTGTGAAACCTCTAATTTCTTAAGCAAGACAAGTGAACTTATCTGTAAGTTAAAAAGACAAACCAGCTTCAAGTTTTGGAAGCTTGTTTTGATCGCAATGCCGCTTGGGAAAATGTTTTTGGAACCTCTCGAAGTTAATTTTTTTTATAGCCTAGTTTACGAATTGCCCTATACATCTCATATCTCCCAAACCAATGAGTCATATTGAAGAGATATTTGAACCTGATCCATGACCGCCACAATCTTTCTAGAGTTTTCTTTGCTTTTCAGTGCAAAGATCAATAAGAATTGTGAAATCACACTCACGATGTTTTAATTAACTACCCGTGCCTTATTAATTAATTTAAAGTTGTGGGGTCGGACGAGGATAGATTGCGGGGCGGCGGAAAAAATGAAAAGGTGAGCGAGACTCCGTTAGGGCTTGAGCCCTCACACGTGACCGCCACCCATTCTTACCTGCATATTGCCCGTGCTCACTATGGCGGTGTTCCCGCTTATGGGCCATGCTTAATAGAGCGAAATCTGTATGAGGCACGTGACTCTCACACTGTGCCAGCTGGGGGGCAGCTGCGCGCAAGGACTCGGGGAAAAAAAAAAGTCTTCGAAAATTTCTTACCCTCCTTTCCTCTACTATCTACATTCTGCAACCATGGGTAACGGTAAACCAAGAGGTCTTAACTCCGCCAGAAAATTGAGAGTCCACAGACGTAACAACAGATGGGCCGACCAATCTTACAAGGCTAGATTGTTGGGAACAGCTTTCAAGTCGTCTCCATTTGGAGGTTCTTCTCACGCCAAGGGTATTGTGTTGGAGAAGATCGGTATTGAGTCCAAGCAACCTAACTCCGCTATCAGAAAGTGTGTGCGTGTTCAGTTGATCAAGAACGGTAAGAAGGTTACCGCTTTCGTGCCAAATGACGGTTGTTTGAACTTTGTCGACGAGAACGACGAGGTCTTGTTGGCCGGTTTCGGTAGAAGAGGTAAGGCTAAGGGTGATATTCCAGGTGTTAGATTCAAGGTCGTCAAGGTCTCTGGTGTTTCCTTGTTGGCTTTGTGGAAGGAGAAGAAGGAGAAGCCAAGATCGTAAGTTTTCCGCGTTGTCCGCAGCTGCATTTGGGTCCGCTTATTCACATACCTATATAATAGTACGATACATTGATTATCTTTTTTTTTTCCTTCGTAGCTGTTCACGGGGAATTTTCCCTGTGTCGGTAAATTCGGTTGTAATTTGTTGATTTTTCTGATATCTGATTTGCCTTCCAAGTCCTGTTGTCAAATTTCAGAGCTGGTGTTGTGCGCCGAATCAAAAGTGAAAAATGGGGTGATTTCTCTATTTTCTTGCTGGTAGAAGTATAATTCGCCTTGTGGTATGAAACGACTTTTCTATTATTTCAGATACTCGAGGTTCTTAGGAAACGATTCAGCGATGGGTCTTCAAACATATTTCTGGAATACTCTCCTCAAATTATTTCTCTCTATGCGGGGTTCATTAATAGGCTTTTAACCATATGTCACAAGGTACGATATCAAATTTCTAAGAACCAAAGATCCGAACTTTCTATAAATGTCTTAGGAAGGAATACTTATTTTTTTTTTTTTTTCTTGAAGAGATGAAATTCTTTAAATTCCTACCATAGGACAATTGGACCTTCATATTCAAACCTATTTTATTCTCAAGCTCGTGACCTCATGTGACTAACTTGAGTCAATATAAATGTCCATTTTTAAAAAAAAAATAGGAGTCACGACTCATACACGTAATCATCTTATATGTAATTGATCATATGGAGTCAAATTAAGTAAACAGAAGTTTGATTTTGCAATACTTCAAACAAATAATAAACATTGCAACTCGAGGTCCATGGTTCCCCACAACTCTGACCGCTTTCATAAACTTTGAGATACGTATATTTCGTAATGCAAACAAGAAATTTTACTACTTTTGAATTTGGGACACATAATAGCCGGCGAAGATAACGAATAGAAAAATGGAAAAAAAAAAGACATGTCATTATAATGTAACAGATACAATATTATATGAGAAAGTGACACCCTCTTGTACCTTCACAGATCTTTTCCCCCAAAACACTGGAAATTGTGCCCAGATCCAACACTTACATCGACAACCCTTTACCCTCAATCGAAGGACCGGACTTCTTTGCCACTTTCTTACGTGAGTTGGTCATTTTCCGGTTGATTCTGTTGAACATCTCACCGTGTCCACGCTGTTGTCTCATTAATAAGCTAGGATCCACTTTTGGCGCGATTTTATAGGCTGTGGTACGTGCACTAGGAATGGCAGCTCTGTTTCTACGCTCGGCCTGTTGTTCATAAAGCGATTTGGGCTCGGCGGTTTTGGTCCGTTGCAGCGATAACTTATTGGCGAATTTCGCCTTGTTGTAGTCGTTAAACCGGATGGTACGGTCCTTATACGAGTCCGACTTGTTCAAAATTGGCCGCGTCCATTCACCAATCAACTTGTCCACGATTTTCTTGAGATTTGGCTCGGTTCTATTGCTGCGCTGGTAGAAAACCAACACTTTGCCAATACCGCTGGCCACAAGATGGTCTGTTTTGATCGGCAACAGTGTGAGCGAATTGAGCAAATCTTTCTGGATCTGATAGGCTGGCATTGAAGCATCGGGTAATGGTTCAAGCCATAATCTGACTGCCTCAAGAAGATTATTATCCAAAATTGAGATGGCAAGGTCGGCTTTTGCCATGGTGTCCATCACCTCACGCAAAAGCTTCAATTTCTCAGTAGCGATCTGGCCCTGCGAGTTTTTTTCAACGTCCAAATTTGCTGCTTCAATCATCTTATTCTTCAAAAAATCGATCCGGTCATCCTGCATCCGTTCCAAGTCGTCCTCGTCCGCTTTCCGCCTCTTGACCGTACGGTTCTTCACGGCCATGTCCATTTTCTCCTCCAATAGCCGCCGTTTGCGGGTGTGTGGGTCCTCATTTGCATAATCTATTCCGGTTTCCAGATACTCGTTATATTCCATCGGCACCTGTGCCTCAAGACTAGGGCCTGGAGCGTCGTCAGTGCCGCTTTTTCTGATTTTCTTCTTGCGTGTTTGTTCGCCGGCGCGTGCCTCGTCTTTGTGTGGCTTCATACTGAAAATATTGTTGTCGTCATACTCGTTCTCGCTATTTTCTCCAAAATCGCCCAAATCGCCCGTTTCGCCGCCAGATTGCTCGTCCTCAGACCTGTGCGTGGGCTCATCTTCATCCGCGGGTTCAACGCCGTCTTGCGCAATGGCCCCTGCCCCTTCGCCGTCGAGATTATCCTCATTTATTGTTTCTGGAAGCTGCTCGTCCTCGGCATTTTGCTGTTCTTGTTGCTGTTCTGCCTGTTGGGCCTCTTCTGCAGGAGGAGCAGTGGATTCCGGGATATCCGAAGGGACAATTTCAGATGGTTCAGCCATTTTCCAGTCTCCTGTTTTTTTTTTTTTTGACTGGTGTTTGTGTGTTTCCAGTGTAAGAAATACGTGCTTTGTTAAAGTGAGGCTGGGTTTTCTCTCATGTTAGAGTGCCAGTTGTGAGAGGTGAGAAATGAGAAATGAGAAATGAGACCTGATACTGGTGTCGCAATGTCGTGCGACATTCTTGGGCCAGGGCTAGGTTTTCATTTTATGGGGAGTAAGTAAAGAGATTGGGATTATGTTATGGAATTTTCTTCCTTTTTCTATTTATCTGTGAATATTTATTTGTATGAATTGCCCTTGTCAAGGATTTTTTTTTGCTATATACTGCTGGATTTATGGACTGTTGTGTTGTTTCTGATGTATGGCATAAAAGTCACCGGAGGTAAAGGTCTCGGGGTTTTTGCAATCGGTATTGTTTTTGACTTATTTGCAAGCAAAATCTTTGAATCGACTTTGTATATTTTACTATCATTTTGTTTGAGGAGTTCTGATATTTTCTCAGTTTAGTATGACTTCTCCAACTTCCTATGGGTTTTTTAAATTCGCTGATTCACTTATTCAATAGTTGATGGGTGAAGTAAAAAGATAATAATTGAGAAAAATACACCAAAGCTAGGAAATTTAAAACATATCAGAGAAAAATGAATACTTATTTTTCTCTTCCAAATTCGAAGGAATAAAGATACAGTCCATAATTAAGAAAAAGAAGAAAAATAAACAAGCAATTCCCCGGGGCTCTCTTCTTTTTTTTTTATGTATTTTCAGTTCCGTTCTCCCTAATTACTCGATCTCGCTCTCACCAAAGACTGCGAAAACAGAGGTCCAATACAGCCAAGAAGCTCCCTACGTTAGTAAAAACAGAGTTTTATTTTTTCAAGAAGAACTACATTTACTGCTTTAATATCTTATACCCCTAAAAGACCCAATTATCTTACTGTCAAGAACAAAAAAAAACAATCTTACAAAGAAAAGAAGGAAACAAACTCTATTCACCTCTCGCCTGCGTTTTTCTCCCTTTGGATTTTTCAACCACGCGTCCACTGGGTGCAGATGTACGGGTGTGCGCCATGACATGAGGCCCACCACCGCAGCAAGATTTGGGCATAGTTAAAGCACGAAAAAACCAGGTATTAATTGACGGATCTTTAATTTACAGCTTCAAGAAATCTCGATCTTTGCAAATTCACAAGCAATCAAAAGAAAAAAGAAAAAAGAAAAAAAGAACAAGAACTTTCACTAGAAATGTCGCAATATATTGGCAAAACAATCTCGCTTATCTCCAACAAGGGCCTTCGTTACGTGGGGCTTTTGGACAAGATTTCTGCAGAGGATGCTACTGTTTCCTTAAAGTCGGTGCGTCTGTTTGGAACCGAGGGAAGAATGGCCGAGCAAGGCCAGCCCAGCATGGAGGTGATGCCCGGTACCGATATTTACGAATATGTCGTTTTCCGGGGCTCCGACGTTAAAGATTTGTCTGTTTTGGACATTCCAATTGATCAAGTGCAGCCAGTGGTTTATTACCCGCCGTCTGCCACCGCCCCTGCTGCACAAGAAACAAGTGCACAAAACGCTGCCGTTCAAACCCCAGCACCTACTGCAGCACCTACTGCCGTGGATTCTGCTTCTGCTGCTGCTTCTAGAGAAGATTACGTGCAACACACGACCAGAGACGCTGTTGCAGCACAAAACCAAGCAGCTTCAGTTTCAGCGAGTCCAGCAGGCAGAGAAACGGCGGCTAGAGAAACAGGCCGGGTTTCTGGACCTTCTTCCACTTCTTCTTCTTCTTCTCACGTGACCGACGTTCCTAGAGCCACGCCTACAACCGCCGACGGGCAAGTCGCCTCGAAAACTAGCGAACAAGCTCCGAGAGAACATGACGCACCAGCACCAGCACCAGCACCAAAACAAGATTTCAACACAGCGTTTGACTTTGAGGAGGCCAACAGCAGGTTTGAGAAAGAGAGGCCCCAGGATGCGGCCAACAAGCCAACGTACGACAAGAAGTCGCTGTTTTTTGACACAATCTCGCTGAATGAACACCAGCAAAGGAACAACATGCGCTGGCACGAGGAGAAAAACTTGAACATGGACACGTTTGGTGAGGCATATGCACACAGAGGCGGCCGCGGCAATTATAGGGGCAACAGAGGCGGCCGTGGTAGAGGCAACGGATACAGAGGAGGCCGTGGCAGAGGAAATTATAGGGGAAGAGGCTCCTCGGAACCTAAACCCGAGTGGGCGTAGACTAACAATGTACAAAATCATACAAACGAATACAATTGAGGTCGTAGTTGTAGAGAAATCAAGCTTTTTTCGAGGTTGTAGAGAAATCAAGCTTTTCGAGGTTGTAGAAAGAGAGCATTCATATATACTTGTGATAGGCTTTCGTTACCGATCCTGATTATTAGTTCATGAGTGTCTTATTGGTCTTTTGGTAAGAGAAGGGTTTGGACAATGGCATGTTTCGTAGAGATTCAGTAATTACCAAGGCTTTTTTTTCTCTCTTTTTTTTTTTTTTTTTTTTTTTTTTTTTTTTTTTTTTTTTTTTTTTTTTTTTTTTTTTTTTTTTTTTTTTTTTTTTTTTTTTTTTTTTTTTTTTTTTTTTTTTTTTTTTTTCATTACACATTAAAAAAATTTTAATCCCGAATGTTTTGCCAAATTCGTTTTCACTGGCATTCTTAGTTCGATGTTGAATCTGAGACAACACCTTACCAGTGACGCAAGTGCGCATAAAGTGAGACACTTAATCCGCCAGCGATAATATACGATGCTGTTTCCACCTGGACACTTAGAGTAATGGATTATTAGCCCGGAATTCCAAAAATAGACTCAAATCAGGAAAAAATGCAAAGGCAAAAAAACAAACAAAAAAAGACAAAAATAAAAGGGAAATCTCTTTTACCAAGAAAAAAATCTCTTGAGCCGCGTGAGGTTTTGGGGCCGTTCGCATGCACGGCAAACCACGGGCAGATCCTGTAAACAGCACCGAAATCGAAGCAAATTAAAACTTACTGTATTGAATTTGCCGAAAGCATCAAATCTTCCAAAATGTAAAGAAATGAAAATGACCTTTAAAAAGCTAGAAAATTATAAGAATAGAAAAAAGATTCAAAAAATTGGGGGTTTGATTCATTATAAACAACAAATGAAAATGAATTATTACCCTGAACAATCACCCCACTGGCACCCCGCTGACATATACCGCGACCCGCAAAATGGCCCGAACGAACTTCAGTATTTCGTACTGCTAATTGTCTCTCAATACATCATCGAATAAAAGTTCTTCTCTGACTTGCAAGCAAGATAATAATTTTAACAAAAAACTCGAAAGAAGCTAAATTCCCAAATTTTCGAAAATGGAACTTGAGTATACTGTGATTGACAGTTTTATCGTGGACGGGCTTCTTAATCAACGGGTGCAATTCGAAGTGCCGTTAGACCACGCCCATAAAAACAAGGACTCGGCGGTTATCACAGTGTGTGCTACCGTGACACAAAAGCACAAGCCTCAAATCCATCAGAATCACGCAACACAAGTGGTGTTCCCATCCGAACCAAATGTTATGGCGTATCTTCAAGGTGGGCCGGGATTTCCATGTGCCGTGCCTGTTGCAAAGTCAGGATACACAAAAGTCCTTATAGATAAAGGATACCAGCTTGTGTTTTACGACCAGCGGGGTACGGGGCTTAGCACGCCGGTGGAAGTGGGCACGTTACTTGAAAAAGCAGCACCCAAGAGCCAAAAGACGCCTCCTAATACAGACGATCTCTTGAAGTATATTTTGCATTTCCGTGCTGATTCCATCGTAGAGGATATGGAGCACGTGCGCAGAGCTTTGCTTGGCCCTACTAGAAAATGGTCGTTGCTCGGACAACTGTATGGTGGGTTTTGCAGTTTCACCTATTTGTCGCGATACGCTAATCTGCTCAAAGAGGTTTATGTGACAGGAGGTGTGCCACCAATTAACCATACTGCCGATGACGTCTACCGCCAAACTTACGAGCGCACAAAAGAACGCAATGCACATTATTACCGTAAATACCCGCAGGATGTGGCTAGAGTTCAGCAAATCGTGCAATATTTGGCGGACCACCGCGTGGAGTTGCCTAATGGAGGTGTTCTTTCTGTGGAAAGATTCCAGCAGTTAGGAATCCGCTTTGGGGCTTTTGGGGGTACTGATGGACTTCACACAATTGTCACTGAATTCTGGCATGCACTCCAGACTTTGGGCCGCCCCACATATACGATTTTGCACGCCGTGCAGAACGATACCGATTTCGACACAAACGTGATCTACGCCTTGTTTCAGGAAGCAATTTACTGTGACGGAGCTAATAACCGGGGCGCTCGCCAGTCTAATTGGGCTGCCGATAGACTCCGTTATGCTGCAGGTAACGAGAATTTTGTCGTTACCCCGCAACTGCTTGCATCTGCCACTCCTAAACCAATCTATTTTACGGGAGAAATGGTGTATAAGTCGATGTACGACGATTATGCAGAGTTGGCGCCGCTCAAAGAGTTGGCTTATGCATTGCATGCTTTTGAGGACTGGTCGGAGTTGTATAATGTGAATGTATTGAGAAGCATTAAATGGGAAAATGTACCAATCATGGCTGCAACTTACTACAGTGACCAGTACGTGGACTTTGACCTCACAAGAAAGGTCAAAAACGAGGTTTTCAAAAGCAGCGGTAACGATAATTTGCGCCAGTATATCACCAGCGAGTTTTTCCACAATGGGCTTCGTGCAGATCCTGCAACCGTTTTAGGAGCTTTATTCCGGTTGCGCGATTGTGATGTTGACTAATTGCCACTTGCTAACGATTGCGTTATTTTACTTGTAATATGATTGGTTTTTGAGCATTAATTCCCCTGTATAGTTAAACAAATCATATAGTCTCCCAATGATAAATGTAGTTTCATTTTTACCGGATGATTGCAACTACATACTCGCAAATTCTTCTCAATTTTGTTTAGAAAGAAGGCAGCTCTGAATTGCAGTGCATATGCTTTAAGTGCGTGAATAAACGTCTATATTATGAATAATTATCTAAATGTCACTTTTTCTCAAAGTAGGTACTAGGCACGTACCCCATGCGCCGGCCACGTGAATCTCCAACTGTAGCACCCAAAAACCAGTTCCCGCCCTGTTTATTATATGTCATGACATTCTGCTGGAGATCGAATAGCACCTCGATACGGTCGTTTTCTTTAAACGAAAGGTCCTCTATTTGCTCACCTTTGAAATCTTGCACAGCAGTTAATACGCATTTGGGAGAACCAGAATTAGCCTGTAATACTTGGTCGTAAAATTCATGCAACTTAAGCAATTTTGTGGTGGATGGATTGGCGGAATTTGTGAGAAATTCTGACGTGGGACGCCAATCGTTCATTATAGAAGGAATCTTTGAAGGCAAAACGGGCGCCTCCTTAATCTCGTTTTTTTGTCCATTATACAACTTAGCCAATTTTTCGTGGGCAACATCGGAAAATGAGTTTGTTGGTGCCAGATCCAGATCTTCTTCCATCACCAGTGAATTCACTGTTTCACGTTCATCGGCAACTAAAGAAAGCGGAGAGCTGTAAAGGGGGCTTTTGCCAATATTACTAGGTAATGGACTGGGTGTAAATGCACCAGATGACTGTAAAGGCGGGGTTTTCGGTAATTCCTTTGGAGGCAACATACGACTAGATGCAACTGAATCACGCGGAGGAAGAGGAGGCGGGACTTTTCTTATTTGATTTGGAGCCACAGATGCAGTGTTAGAAACAGGCAATGGTATGTTTTGTAATGGACGCAATTGTTCTGCCGAATCCGTATTTGGAGTATAAAACCGGATATACGAACTGATGGGGTCAGCCACCTGGTGATCGTGGAAAATGCCGGCTTCTCTATTAAAAGGCCGGATTTGATGGCGTTTTTCCGAATTCTTATGTGTGATTTTCAGCCATGCCTTAGTAAGGCCCAGCAGCTTGACATGTTTAGGGATTTCCAGATCCAACAATTCCGCATCTGCAGAATATCGGTGCATAAGTAATGATTCTATACGAAGCCTGGTGCTGGTAGCACTGGCTTCCCACTGATCTATAATAAGGCCGAGATCAGGCACATGTCGATTACTTGTGGGGTCCAAAAACCCGTGATTTTGGCCAAACGTGTGCAATGCACGTGACACAACACCCGCTATCTCGTGGTTCCGACATACAGCCCATTTCACTAGCGACTCTACAAATTCTTCAAGAAGCAGCATCGATTCTGGAAGTGTAGTGCGTAATTTGGTACTGAGTGCATTAAGACGAGCAGATGCCAGCACAAGATTCGCAGTAGCTTCTGCCAATTCAGAAGCAGAAAGCTTGGAGTCGGCCTTTTCGTTTTTCTTCTGTAATTTTTTCTCTTTCAGCTGCAATTTCACCCAATCTTTATGAAATGTATCGCGAAGCTTGAGTCGGGCTTGGATATGCTTGACATGGACTAATACGGCCCGCAATTTCGCATCCAATTCTCGTTGAAACAGTTTTAGAAGTTGTGCAACTTCGTCTTTTAGCAGTAAAATCACCTTAACATACTCACAAACTTCAGTTTCTAAAGAAGGGACCCGAAATTGTCTTTCCTTAGGATGCACAGTTAAAACATGGGCCGAGCGAGCATTTCGCAGGTCGAATTCGGCATAAAAGTGCGCCAGGTCGCCGAAATCAAGACCGTTTTCACCGAAAAGCCGTTGCATTTCTGTGGCCACATTTAGATTGGCTTCTAAGAAATCAAGCCAGTATTTTTGCAGAATCTTTGTGCCTTCAGAACCAATATATTCAAAGGCCTCAATGCATTGCGTCACATCGTGAGAAAACCGAGCGAAGAGCTCGTGCTCTGCCTCCTCTGCACTATATTCCAGAGCCAGTTTGGGCAGCATATTCTTCTATCGATCCGAAATCGTATTGAATAATAGCGATATTCTTAATTTATAAGAATATTACTATTTAATTTCGCAGGGGTAAGATGCAATGGGCCGGAGTTCGAGGCATCAAACATCCAAATTGCTTCGGCCCGGGGGCTGCGCATTTTGTTTTGGTTTGTGTGGGGCCGGACCGGCACACATGCGTGGCGCTTCTAACAGTAGAGGGCCCCCGATATCGGGACATACACTTGCATTTAACGATAAATGCGTTATTTTTGAGAATATTTCGAAGATTATTGCTATATTCTAATGAATGCTTTCAGGATAATATTCTTTGGATTGTAGGTTTACCGCAATCCATGATTTTGGACTCTAATCAAAACTCAGCAGTGGTCAGACTTTGTGACTGTAATTCGAATGAAGAGACATATAAATTCTTATTTAGTAAATGAATCGCTGGCCCGCTTGGTGAGTTCACATAAGAAGTTTAAATTGAAATCATCAATGAAGTCATATACTCAAAGCACAAAAAACGTTTTCTATCAAGAATTTCATAAATTTGAGTCTGCAAGTGTTAAGAGAATGGCTTCAACGTAACTTCAAACACTAATAGTCTAATTCTTTTGATATTTGAAGAATAATTCAATAATTTCGCAGTGGAAGAATCACAAGGATTTCAAAAACTTTGTATCCTACAAGAGAATCAAATCAGAGCTTTTTCAACTAAATATATGTCAGCTCGTACATGTCATACAGACATACGTGACTGAAAAACAGCACGATTGATTTCAATCTAAGAAGTGTGATCAAGAGAGTACCTGTAGTCAATGGATTCATTCCTCTTTAAACATCGTTTTCTCAATCATTTTGAGGCTCAAAATGAAGACTTCCCATGCGATCAAAACACTTTCTCTTAATAGCTTAATATCTTTAAGTTTGAAATGACTTATCGCCTTTGAAAACCTGGAGAAGGGAAGGTCCAGCAATCTGAAAAACTGCACATGTGTCGGTTGTTGCATACAAATAATCCATGAAATTTGCTCAAATGGCGTGAACTACTCAAAATATCTTTATGATAAAAGGAATTTTATCGAAAAGTTGAATATGCAAAGTATGTACTATTTTCAGCCGTGACATGATGGCAAAAGTCTTATCAGGCCAGAGTAGATTCTAGAATGAGTGCGCAGCAGAAGTGCCCGGTAAGCTTGTGGAATAATACAAGCCTGCGAATGGAAAAGTTAAGAAAAAAAATTAATAAAAAATCAATTAATAAGAGTCCTGTGCCATTCAATAAATCTATTTCCATATTTTTTCATTTTTCCCAATTGCGCTGAAAAAACCAGTCTTTATTTCCTCTATCAATCCTGGTAAACATTTGAAATTACTGGGCTCGCGACTGCGCCCCCAACTCCCCGCAGAGGGTCCCCCACGCTCACCCAAAGTCTCACATCATCACCATCAAGAAGAGTTTTAGAGGCAAAGAAAGCCACTGAAAAACCACCCTTTTTCTCCCCCTTTTTCCAACTTTCTTTTTTTTATACATGAAAACCACCCGGCCGCTATGATCGAGCTTGCTGCTTCTGCTGCTGGCTCGCCTGCACCACTAGCCATGGCCGCACGTACAGATTCCAGCAGTTCATTCAATTCAGTCGCTTCTGAAGGCTGTTTCCGTACGTTTTTGCGTGACGAAACCCGGGAAAATCCAGTGTGTTGTCGAGAGTGGGTCAAGCTGGCACGGCGGCCGCTTTTTGACGGCGCAAACGGCACCATATACAAGGCTGCAGATGCACAAAACACCGTTTTCGTGGTGATCAAAACGGTGAAACAACAGCCGGGACAAGCATCGGATAACTATCGCCGTTCAGTTTTGCGGGAATTCGACAATCTTGCGAGATGCGGCGCCTGCAAAAACGCAGTCAACGTGCTTGATTTGTGCTCTTGTGAAGCTTCAGAAGATCTTTCGCTCATCATTGAATATTGTCCCAAAGGCGATCTTTTGGACTGGCTCAGCACGCTCCGTACGCGCAAAATCAAGATGCCGACTCACGTGAAAGACGCTATTTTCAAGCAAATTGTACGTGGAGTCGACTTTCTCCATCGCCACGATATAGTTCATCGTGATATTAAACCAGAAAACTTTCTTCTTGATGCACTGGGTGTGGTCAAAATTAACGATTTCGGATGCTCGCTCGATTTGCAAAAAATTGACGAGCAGATTTCATTGAATCCACTTAATTGCGGCACACCGTCATTTAAAGCACCAGAGCTTTTTGCATTTGAAGCAGATCCCGACGCGGAAATAGTTTTCGATCCACACTTCAATTTTAAAGCAGTAGATGTTTGGGCCCTAGGAATCGTTTGTTTCCAAGTATATCTCATGAGTGTGCCATGGCAAAATGCTGATGACTCGCGGAATAATAGAGTTTTGGAACTTTACACGAAACAATTTCCTCTGGACGAAGTACAGTTGCAACGTTTGGCCGATCGTCTCGACGATAAACTGTTCAGCACACTGCAAAACCCCGGCTTATCTCTTTTCCGGAAAATACACTATGATGCTCGTGTCGAACTTTTGCACATGCTTCATCCAAAACCGGATAAAAGACACACCTCGGAATTGCTCTTGCAATCGAGCTGGCTCACTCAAGCATATGCACGGCCCGAGGAAATCGTTGCCTTGATACAGTAACGATAGATTGGCCAACATGGAATGAATTATGATTGAAATAAACAATGACTATGTATAATACAGACGAGACCATGCCACGAGGCTGTTAATGAAGGAGATGGGAAAGGGCATGCCACGATCAATGAGGTAGAGAGAAGTTAAATAGCACAAGAAAAAGAAAAAATGAAAGCAATGTCATACACGGAATGATGATGAAACTTTGGCAATGCAACAAATGACAATGATGATAAATGATCGAAAAGAAACAGAGTGAGCCGTAGGACTAGCCTGTAGCACTCCTTAATGATAGTTCAGGTACCCGTAGTTACCGACACCGTTACTGGTGCCACCAGCCAGCGAAGTTGGTGCATTCGTGGATCCCCTTCTTGGGTTACCGGGTCCGCGGACGCCCAATGGATTTTTCGAAAATGATAAACGAATGCCACCCTTTCCGTTGCTTCCGTTAGGTCTTGGCAATGCTCTTCCGTAAAGCTCAGCCAATGCAATGGTTGCGTGAGCAACATCCTCAAACTCCACAAAACACATTGGACCATGGTTATGACCTGAAGACCCGTTGCTAGAACCTGATTGGTTCTTTGTCCTAAAGGATAACCTGCGAAATCCCTTTTGAGGCGCAAACAAGGAACGAAGCTCCGTTTCGGTTGCGTCCGGCGGCAAGTTTCCCACATACAAAGTATTACATGGAGGATTCTGGTCAGCGGGATTTGCTGGTGGCGGAACTCTGGCGAGTAGCGACAAGTCAGGCACATCCTTTGACACTGATCTAGCACTAGTAGAGCTAGAAGATACCGATGCCTGGGCGGACACAGCATTTTGCGAGCTAGAGCTATTTGAAAGGGGACCATTACGATTTGAGGCACTGGTGGAAGCCGCAGCCTGCGGCAATGCATTACTAGACGCTTGCTGAGTAGGTCCCTGAGAAATAATGGATGCAGCAGTGGGAGGGGCCTGATGTTGCTGCTCATGCTGGGTCGACGTGTGAGACGATGTGGAAGGTTGAGCATTTTGCAGTTGAGACTGCTGAGCCTTTTGTTGAGCTTGAGCTTGAGCTTGAGCTTGGACATGAGGCTCAAGTCCAGTCAGCGGTTGCCCAGCGATATGCGCCGTAGGCCCATTGAAAAACGAAGATGTTCTTCTGCGGTCTGCAGGTGCCAGCGTCACAAAAGGCGCCATCTGCAGATTTCCAGAAGAAGAATGGCTGTGTTGAAGCTGGGGTGCATGCTGATGATTATGAGCCTGTTGCTGGGACAGTGTTTGGGCTTGCGAAGAAGCGCTTGCAGAAGCAGGCAAGTTTGCAGATGGTCCTGAGCCCCAGTCATACGAACTATGCACAGCACTCAAACCGGGAGTCTGTGGATTTGAGGAAAAACCGATGTTTCCCTGACTCTGGGAGCCCCAAGGGTCACGCGACATGTTTTCATAGTCTCTGCCATCGTTTGGTTTCATTAGAAGCAAAGATTTTCCGGTTAAGTCACTCAAATCGATTGAGCCGGGGTTGCTACCATTGGGTGGCGTCGTGGTTGTTGTTGTACCCGCAAATGGATCACTAAAGAGAAATCTCGACCTTTGGTTTCCGATAGACGCCCGCTTCTGGAAATTATCCAAGACAGGGCCGCCAGCATTGTGCGGATGACTTTGCAGCGATGCATGAGAAGGCGGCGAGATTCCAGCGTTTGATAGGCGCAAGTTCTCAAATGCCAAAGCCGGGTCGTACTCGACTTTTGCTGGGCCATGATTCTGGCCAAAAATAAATCTGCCATCAAGAAGCCGGCCCGCGGTCAAGCAGGTGTTTGGAGTTTTGAATACAGCAGTTACCACCTGCTCGTGTTCGTTCAAATCTACGCTAAGTACGTCGTCGCTGACTAGTGAGAATATAAGGCCGGCTTCACGCGGTGAAAGGTCAGCCGGTAAGTTTGTCACTTTTAGCACGCTAGCCGGAGGCATTTGTTGTGCAAGAGGGCCCAGCACAGGGCTGGCCATTGGCCCATTTGAAGACAGAGGACCCATCGAATATCCACCAAGAAGATTAGGCGGAGGTGCAGCAGAAGCAGTAGCAGCGGAGCTGGCGGGTAATTGTCCACCCAAACTAATGGGATTTAGTATGGACAGCCCGGAGGGAAACTGGACGTTGCCTTCAGATGACATGATTCAATGCAAAATGGGGTTGGTGAGTTGGTGGATGTTTATCGGCGGCCAACAAAAACGAGAATAAGCGCCGAAGGACAGAAAAAAAATTAGAAAAAAAAAATAAACAAATGTGGGAGGCTCGGACACAAAAAGCACAAATAAGTATGTGTTCGCCAATGAATTCAAATGGTATTTTTTTTTTTTTTTGGGGGGTGAAAGGAGGTATGCCGTGGCCGAAAGCAGTATGGGGAGTTCGGTCGTTATTTTTTTCTTTCTTTCTCCCTCGCTTCTTTTCAAAAGAAATAAATAAAAACTAGTGGAGCCGGCGAGTAGAGGCTCCTTTTGAAGAAATAGCTGATGTGATTTCGCTGTTGGCGATTCAGATGTATCCTTCTGGGTTCAATGTATATTTGATATTTTTTTTTGTTTGAAGTTTATAAGAAGGTATTGTCAACAAACTTTTTTTTTTCTGTTCGTTCTCACACACAAGAGGGAAATCCGGAGGTTTGGATATGGAGATCAGAAAGACGCGGGGGGAAAAGAGTGGCGACAAAATAACCGAGAGTGCACTGATTAGAACAGAAATGAACGTGCAAAGAAAAAGCTGATAAAAAGATAAAAAATTTAGAGAAATTGTTAACGGACCACAAAAACTCACGTGATGAACAGAAATATCCGCCTTATTCTTTTAATTATTATATTTATTATTATTTTTTAACAAGTGCCAGCACAAGGTCGTATTCAGCTTATCCACGGCGGGAAGAATTATGTTTTTAATGGCCTGGTGGGTTTTTTAAGGGAATTGCAGCAGCGGTGGTTATTGACAGAGTCTGTCCCTCCCCTTTTCTCCAAATCCTGTTCTGTGCTGCTGTACATCTGGTCCCATGTGCGACCGGAAGTATAAGCGAGAGCGTGCGCGGACCCAAATAGCCCTCGGAACTCGGTTTTGGCCAATCAAAAGTGTGGATCCACCCCCGGGTCCCGGTGAAAGCACACGCCAGATCCTGCAGGCACTAGCCTCGGGAGTTGAAATTCGCGCGCCAAGCCAGCCAGCCTTATTCCCAATGGGGACAGAGGGTACCACAGCACTAAAACGGCCACGGGCTCGACGACTAGCCTAATTAAGCAAGAGACGGAAAAAAAAAAAGATCGGGATGGAAAACGGGCCTACTTTGGAATCGTGGTTTCACCGCATGACTTGACCTGCGTGGTCACCGCTTCAAGATACATGTACCGTGCTAAAATTAGGAAAGCGGTGTTAAAAAAAAAGACAAGGCTATGTAAAAAAAAATGTAACGTGACATAATATCATATCCCGCTTTTTTTTTTAAGAAAGGGAATTCAATTTTTTTTTTGTCATTTCTACAATGGGCTAGGGAAACAATAGTGAGGTTCTTTCCGTCCTCATTTCTATGCACATTGACTGCGGGCGGGCAGGCAGAGGTTCTGGAATTCGCATCATTACTTCTACATTCTGATAGAAGCAGGAAATCCAAAAATAAAGAAAGACAAAAAAAAAAACAAATAAAGGAAGAATGTATGAATTTATTGACTCATTGTCACTACGATTAAAAGTAGAATGTTCCATCGAACCTGCTCTAACCTAATGTTTCTGTGTGTTGGGCTTGTTTTTTTAGTTGCGGCCTATGCTCAATGTTTTCTTATTTTTTGCACCCAATCATTGAGCCTTGAGAGGTTATCAAGAATCTCAAAAAGTGAAACTAGAAATGAAACCCCAGAAATTGACAAAAAAACAAAACTACTCCGGTTTCAGCCAGCCAAGGCTTCTGCGGAACATCACCTTCACGGACTGGAAACGCAGGCTTTGCGGCCTTTGGTAGACATCGTATGATTGCCGGAAATAGCACGTGGAACTGTGGGATTGCACCACTTGTGGAACAGCTAGATTAAGATCAAAGGGGGCAATGGTGGGTCCAATATAACAGTCGGAATCACTGGCACAAATGTACCTTAGTGGGGAATCCAGAATGCCTGCACATGCATGTAACATAGCCGTGTGGTCTTCAATTTGATGATTAATAAACATGAGCTCGTACTGGCAGTTGGCATGCTCGAAAATGAACTTCATTGCCTGAGTGTTTGAGCAGTAAATACCACCGACACTACTGGAAGCATCAGCGATAAATTGACAGTTGGCAATGCTCAAAACAAAAAGCGGCTTGTGAGTCTTGCTATCGGCACATATCACGTGGTTCCGATGGAAGAAGATATGAATTTCTCGGAAAACTGGCTCGACCAGAAGCCGGCGGTTATGTGTGAGCCACACTGCCGTGCACGTTAGCACATTATCAATGAGTCCATAGTATTGGTAGATGGGGGTGTTGTTATCCGAGAGATCGAGCCATTCAATGGTGGTTTCGAGCAATCCTTGGCGATCCTTGTTGGACTTGATATCGTCGTTGATTTTCATCAATCTGCTGTTTACACTGGCCAACGCTTCCGCCACTGAACGCTGCTCCGGGCACAATTTAGCAAGCGAGCCTAAGAAAAGACGGTACTTGGCAATGCGGCCCATGGGCTTCTGCAAAAGCAGCGAGAGCGAAAGGTCCATGCGCCGTTCTCCCGGCTGGTTGCGTTCTAGAAAATGCTGGAGATTGCTTACGTAAGACAGCTCCAAAGGCGGCACTTGCAGGCGAACAAGCAAAAGAAGAACTTCGGCACTTGCCGCATAATTGCCATAACAGGGCTCGGCCACCACTTGCGACATTTCATGAGAAAGTCGATCTAGCGACTTATCTATGGAAATGCGGGCCAAAAACCGCTCGTGTTTTTGTTGAAGTGTTCGAATCACAAAGTCCATTTTCAAAAGCGGAGAGCACGTGAGTCGGAGCCCTGTAGCTTTTACAAGCAAGGGCTCTAAAAAAAAATTGCTCAAAAGCAGCAAACTTTTGACATAAGCATATTCACTTTGTAGCACCTCGCTGATAGTGTAATTAAGCTGAAGCTGTGTTTGAGCCTCGACAGAATTTTCCGGCAGAAACGAGATCATGGCCTGTGGAGACGAGAGCCACTGGCTGCTGCTGCTTTCAGCACTTGATTTTGCGATTTCAACACTCGACTTTGCTAATTCCACACTTGCTGAAGCAATAGCAGCAGCAGCAGCTGGGGCATATATCAAACTTTCGGGCTGGGCCAGAAACACGGGAATCTCCATACTTTCCACACTTTCCACAACCACAGCCAGTGGATTCGGACTGGACGATATTTTCAGCAAGAGTTGTGGTGGGGGTAGAGGAGGTGTCTGTATTTGGCGCAAGCTTTCTGCAATTTCAGAGTCTTGTTCTGATAATTCTATGCTCTCAACATTTTCAAGTGATTCATGAGATATCTCTGTACTCTCGGCAACTTCATGGACCTCATAAGACAATTCAATGCTTTCTGTTATATCAAGAGCATCAATCAAGTCTGCCAATTGTGGCGCTAATTCAGCTCGAGGAAGCGGTGTTGCAATCTCCAGTACCGGGCCCAAATAATTGCACCCATCATATTCACTATCCAAAGGTCCCAATATTGGCGTGTGAGGACTGCTATCAATACTAGTAGGATAGTCGATTTCCAGGTATCGGCCCGGAATAGTCCGGATGCTTTTACACAGTGAATCACCCGTTTTAGCCCGTGTTTGTTTGTGGGCTGGTGGTTTTTCCGCAGCCAAAAGCTGTACTTTCTCTCCCGTAAGAAGCTTGACCACCACTGGTGATTGCTTTTGCGGCGAAATCGGCTGGGGGAAAAATTGACCCGGAATTGCTATTTTGGGGGAATATCTGGCGAGCTTGGCCATTTTGGAGGTTTTGCAAAAAGTCAGAGTACAAAACGATATGGCAAAGGTGGAAAAGCAGTAAATTACTTGTGTGTATTTGAAAGAATATTTTTTTTTGTTTCCTTTTTCTTACTAAACTCCTAAAATACGGGGAGTCCCAAAACGAAAGATATGAAGGGACTCGTTAATTTATATAGTCCCAGCCTATTACTTTTTTTTAAAAAAATCTTTTTAAAATTTTTTCTGTTTTTTTGGTATTTAGGCGCGTGTTTGGAACTCGCCATTTACTGTATCTACTAATTAATATAGGCCGAGGCCCACCGCGGCCCTTGCGTATCGGCTCCAAAATTAATTGCATGTTTTGATTAGAGAATTTGTGTTATGTTGCCTTTAAAAGTATTTTTTTTTACTAGAACATACAATATGACAATTTGAGTCTGTAATTTTTTAGGAATTTTGAGTCGGAAGGTGGGGAGGTTACCTTTCACATTTTCTCTAACTATATTCGTTGGAAGTAGGTTATAATTACACGCATCAATTGACAAGGTATGAATCCATAAAAAAACAGTATGGCATCATTTACTTTTATATGTACTTTCACAAATGATACTCCGAATTCATTTATTATAAGTCCATCCTTGAATAAATTATATCTCTTTTTTATAACCCTTACCCTCTGCATTTTTACTATGTGTGGTTTTTATCAAAGCGGCCCCATAGTTAACGTACGTTGTGCGAATCAGTTAAAGCCTTAAAGGTAAAGAGGAGTGCACCTCGAGGCTCGATCTGTACTGCGACAGCTCTACAACTTTGGAACTTCCGTCACTAACATAAACAAAAAAAAGGGTCTTCTTCATTACAACAAATCTTGAATTTTTTTCTTGTTTCGATTTCAAATTTACTCATTTCTACATATCCCCCATTGAGGTCTCCTTCCGATAAGTAAGACAACGTGCCAATATGTCCGATGTTCTCGAATCCCAAACTCACGTTAGCAATACATGTTTAAGCTTACTTCTTCAAGAAATCGTTCCTACATCTGTGCGTGTTTCACAGCGGCTCGCCGAGTCCAAAAAGCCAGAAGATTTGGATGTCCAGACACGGATCCAGACCCCGCTTTCCAGCATTTCGGGCGATTTACCGGGGACGATAGCGATTTTTAATAGCGAGCTTTTAAATGACGAGGATGTGCTGCTCCGAGTAGAAAGTTACGGCTTTGAATTGGGGCTCCGGCTCACCGAGGTGTTGATGTATAAGGCGTCCACCAAATCCAAGATTGTGGATATCCTTGAGGTGATGAAATTTATTTGTAGAGACGTGTGGAAAACATTGCATGGCAAACAGATGGACAATTTGCGCACAAACCACCGCGGTACGTTTGTGCTTATTGATAATGAATATAGACCGACTGCCGGATTTAGTAGTGAAAGGGGGAAATCAGATGCTGTTGCCAAGGCTCGCACTTATACGTATTTCCCTTGTGGCATTATTCGAGGGGTTCTTCTGAGTTTTGGCGTGGATGCATACGTTTCGGCAGAGATTGCACAGTTTCCAGCAGTCACTTTCAATATCCAAACGGCGATTAATAATTGAGGAACGTTTTACTTGAGTTGGCGTATGGGTTAAGGGTGAAGAAGGCAGAGCTTATATTGGAAGAAGATGAAAAGAAATTGGGAGAACTCGATGATTTCGAGTTTCAGCTTTTGAAATGAGTTATTCGGGCTCAAGGTGGATCTCAAATGATAATGGAAACAGGTTGTAGGAAGAAGCTGGGGATTCGGAAAACCAGAAAAGTGAAAATTCTCCACGAAAATAACAAAGGACTCGGATGAATTCAGACTTAATTCAGTGTGTTCAAAATATCAGGTATTCAAAAGACACTTGAATTTGACTGATATATACTAAGAATTCGACTTCAAGACACGGAAAGAAAATTGACAGGTTTCATTGAGTATTGGGTTAGATAATGGTCTTTTTTCTTAGTACCAATTTTTTCAGGGAATCGCTTTATAAAATCCTGGGCTCCTGGAGGTCAACTCATGATTGAAAGTATTATATAGAGAATCCGGCAAATGCATTTACTCTTCTACTTTAATAAGAAATATGACTACGCGTCGCATTAAACAACAAAAGTGTGCGTAGATACAAAGCTATAACGATTTAATAATTCCATAAATTCTCAAAACACATAAATTTACAGAATATCAAGAAATAAAGGTTTAAACAATTTCAGTATCTAGAATCCCCAAACACTTCAAACAAGCCAAAAAAAAAAAGAAAAAAAAAGGGAAAATACAGGAACCCATCGATTACCCCATATTTTCTTCCCACCACGACCTGTGCGCGCATCGACCTCCATCTCGCGTGTCTCAAATCTGTGGAAACTGATTTACAAATTCTCTTCTCTCTTTCCCTCTTATTATGCTAGCGAAACCCCAGATGTTTCGCCGGCGGCTAATTTACAAACTAGGGCCCCGTGCCTGTAGACGGCTTGCACACACAAAGGGCCCAGAAGCCTCTATCATGTCACCGGTAAGCCGGCCGCAAACAACCTTTTCAGTGCTAGAAACACTGCAATTAGACGTAATCACGGATTTACGCGCCGAACACAAAACCGCACAAGCAAACAAACTCGAGGTTCGGATCCGGCTCAGCCATTTTCTCCAGGCCGTGTTTCTTGGCGATTATACCGGTGCTTTAGAAGCACTTGCCAAAATGCGCTATGCATGCGTGCGGACTTCAATGTCCGAGAAAAACGCCATGATCTATGCCACTTCATTTGTCACGCTTTTGACGCAGGCATGTTTGCTGGATAAAAAACCGTTGCTGGTGACGCATCTTACCGATTTGGTGAATGCGGCACAAACACTTCCGAAATCCGTGGTGTTGGTTCTGGAAGGACGCTATGTAGGGCAAATCCAACAACTTTTACTCGCCGTTTTCTTGCGGGCACTTGCCGTGACGCCGCTGCAGAACCGGGTCACGTGCGTGAATCTTGTGGCGTATATAAGGGAGCTCCAAGCTTCTTTAGATATTTCCCTTGATTTGTTTTTGCATCTTGTGAAGGAACAGTATCGGTACTTGCTCCCACAATATAACCGGGTGTTTATGCAAAACGAGGTTTTGCCAGATGACAGAAAAGAGGATTACGTTACGCTTGAAAATACGCTAGAAGAAGTGAAACAGGGTAAACCTTCGCTTTCGTATGCGGCGCTTTGCCAGTTTATAGAATCTGCGTGTTTTGATGCACTGCAGTATGGGCAAACCCAGCATACGAAATACTACGAAATCGCCGATCTGTTGCTGGAAAAAGAACGGGCAAAGTTCATGCAGGAGTATCTCCGTTTCAATTATAAAAAACAGCTTTTGGTAGAAGACGCGTCTCAAGCTGTTTACAAATCTGTATCTAGTGCAGGTGCTATGATGGGATTCACTTCACTTCATCGCAAATGGGTGCGTGGATGGCTTACAGCGGCTACAGAAAAAGTGGATGCGATTTTAAAAGTTCAGGGCGAGCTTGAGAAATTCACTCATATTTTTGCCTATTTACTGTCAAGCCATATTGTGGCTATGTGTCTTACACATTTACTAGCAGCCACTGTACCTAATAGAGACGCCAAAGTGCTTGCACTCGCCACTCGTTTAAGTCATACATTACGCAAGGAACTTCGACAAGCAAATCCGCAGGCATTTTCCGGGGAAAATCTGCTGATGATTCTAAGCTCCGATCACAGTATTGAGTTTGTGTGCACGATCATCAACATCATTCTTGAAACTTGCAAAATCCCACAGGGAATCCAAGTGCGCCAATTGCTGCATGAAGAAGAAAATTCGGATGGAAACTGGGACGATAATGTGTTTCTGTTTCATCACATCAAAGACACAGAAAGCACTTCTAAATTCACACGCTATGGTGCAATCAAGGCGCATCCAGTGGTGGCTAGCCAATTCCGAGTTTGCCGCGAGTTGTTCCACACGGGATCTTACCGCTTGCCCATGCTCCACCCTCCAAAACCATGGACCTCGCCTCGTGACGGTGGCTTTTTCTCAATTCCCCTTCCTCTAGTCAAATCCCCAGAACCAAAAACTTCCGACGTTTATCTAGAGAAAGCCCATAAGACCGGTCAACTCGCGTCCGTTTATCAGTCAGTGAATGCTCTTGGTGCATGTGCTTGGACAATTAATCCATTCACTTTAGACGTATTTAACAAGCTTTTAACAACGCCACATTTGCCTGGATTGCCCACTTCTCTCAATGCCCCAGTTCGCGAGAAATTGCCCAGACCAGAGAAAAAGACGTTTGTTTCCGAAGTAGAATATAATTCCGCATTTGCTTCGTGGAAATACGCCGAGGCAGAACGGGCTAAAAAACACCAGGAAGTGGCCAATCTACGTATCTATTATGATATGGTGAGCCGACTTGCGAGCAGTTTCGCAAAAAGGGGCGAAGTGTTGTATCTACCGCATAATATGGATTTCCGTGGCCGCGTATATCCTTCTGTTTCGTTTCTCTCTCATCAGAGCGAGGACTTGATCAGATCCCTTTTGATGTTTTGGGACGCAAAACCTCTAGGGAAAGATGGATACAATTGGCTTCTGTACCACTTAGCAAACCTTTTTCATAAGACGAAGATGACCATGGACCAGCTGCTCCAATTTGTGGAACTGGCAAAAGCTTCCATTATAGAATCTGCAAAAAATCCTCATTGTCCCGATTCATTTTGGCTCAAAGCAGAAAACCCGTGGCAGGTTCTTGCGTTATGTAAAGAGTTTGCCGAGATCTGGAATTTCAAGGGCGATTTGCTGACTTATAGAACAAGACTTGCAGTACACCAGGACGGGTCGTGTAATGGTCTCCAACATTATTCGGCATTGGGGGCAGATACTGAAGCAGCACGTGCAGTCAATGTTTTGCCCGACGCAAATATTCAAGACGTGTATACTACGGTGCTTGACTTGGTGACTGAGCGGATTGAGAATGATAAAAATTTCGGAAAAAACCCGGATGTAGCAAACAAAGCATCGGATTTAATTTCCCGGAAACTCATCAAGCAAACAGTCATGACCACCGTTTATGGCGTGACACCATTTGGCGCTATGCACCAGGTGAAAAAACGTATCGACGAACTTTTCGTGGATAAGCCAGGTACAGAGATTCTGGAGAGCGAGAAACTCAAGCTTGCATCTTACATTTCGCTGAACGTGCTTGGTTCAATTTCAGACTTATTTTCTGGTGCCCGACTTATTCAAAATTGGTTGGTGGATAATTGCACTAGATGTATTCAAGCATACGACTGGCGAGACTTTCCCGAAAACACAGCCATTGATTTTTTCAGTGGGAAACACTATCGTCCCATGATGTGGACTTCGCTTTCCGGGTTTCCTGTTATTCAAATGTACCGTAAACGGGTCACACGAGAAATCCAGACCCCTTTGCAAAAATTGATCTTGAACGACGATACAAGGCTTGCGCCAATCGACGAGCTCAAGCTGAAAAATGGAATAGCACCCAATTTCATTCATTCTATCGACGCAATTCATCTTTTGATGACATGTTTAAGTGCAAAAGTGGAAAATATCACGTTTGCTTCAGTACATGATAGTTTCTGGACTCACCCAAGTGAAGTCAACACACTTTCCAGAATTATTCGGGAAGAATTTGCCCGCTTGCACAGCTCCGATATCATTGAAAACTTGCGCCACGATTTACAGTATGTGAACAAAAACAGTTTCCAATTAGTGTGGGTGAATATAGCTGCCAATCCGCAGTTTGTTGAACAATTGAGGAAATTAAGGGCAACTTATCCGCTGGCCAAGAAACGGATGCCTAGCGATATGCTAATGAATACATTTCTTCAAACCGAGCTCCACCAGAACCAGGAAGTGGACCGTTTAGTACACGAATTCCAGCCAACTTTATTATGGAATAGCCTGGGTTCAGGGACTCCCGTGATTTACAATGCAGATATGGTCCCCACTTCTATTGATACAAAAATATCTACTAAAACACATGTTCCACTTTTGGTGCCGGTACAAATCCTCGATGCACCAGAGGTAGGTACCTTGGATATTCAGCAGGTCGTGCACAGCAAGTACTTCTTCTCGTGAACGGAGTCTTTCAATTCTACATATCTTCTTTGTCATCAATCATGCGCTGCAACCGACCAAAGATCCTGTCTCTGTGGATTGCCAATTCATCATCCTCTTCGCCTGCAAAAAAATTTTGCCGTTCAAAAGGCACCTCAGCATAGTCGTCATCCTGCTGTAGAAAATCTATTCTATTGTCGCCATCTTCGTCAAAAAACTCGTCATAAAGATCGTCAAACTGCTGGTCCGCTGCTAGATCGGCCTGCACGTGACCTTGGAGGTAGGCACTTCCTTCGGCATTTTCAGCAGAATCGATGATCACCGGCCTCACGTTATCGTCGTCACTTTCATCCTCATCTTCCAAAAATGGCTCGTAAGTATCGCTATATGTGCCTGCATCTTCGTCTTCTGGATAATCGTTTTGATAGAATGATTCTGCATTGGAATCCTCGTCTTCCGAATAATTATGGGCGCCTGAATTGTCGTCGTCGGACTGCATCAAGTCGTACTCGTCGTCGGCAAAAAAGCGGATGTATCCGATTTGAGATTGCGGATAATTATCGTTGGTGAGTGGTTCTGTTGATGAAAGTTTATACACATCAAACACATACTCATCTACAACTTCAGTTTCTTGCGCCAGGCCCGTTTCCGTTGATGCTACATTGGAGGCCCCGCGGCGTTTTTTCTTATGCGTGTTTGTGTTGTCTACATGGAGGAAACTGTCCAACATTTCTGCTAGTTCATGAGGAATCACTGTATCTTCCTCGGTCTGAGATTTGGGGATGACAAACTCTCGGTTTTCTCGCGACGATGGCGCTTCAGAAAGCACCGATGCAAGTACATCTGCGTCAGGCGTCGCCACTTTATCATCAGTCCCTGAAAGCTGGAAAAACCAGCTCTTGCGCTCGGATTCTGGCGTTGCATTATGTGATCTATTCGGCAGCGACGGTTTTGACCGTTTTGGCCGTTGTGCATCCTCCAAAATCAATGCCTGGAGAGGATCTTGGCCACGCTTACGCTTGATGCGAAGAATTTGAGGGGGCTGTGCCATTTTCCCAATTATTTCTTCTCCTTTTTATGTCTTACGCTTTGGAATGAAAGGTAAGTTGCAGAGGATAAGAAAAGATTGATTGTGCTCGGATCATGGTGGGTGAGAAGAAGCACGTGACTTTCAGCACGTGCGTAGAAGCAATTTTGCAACTGGCGAATTTCAGGAGACAAGAAATATGTCTCGTCATAATGGGGGAAATAAAAATAGTTAATCTCTTATTATTGAATTCAGATTTACGAAATATAATAGATCCATGTTTACAATGTACATCGTCCACCTGAAACGAGAAGCGTAACCTCGTTCAGTGAAAAGTTTGTTTGTGTGATCTTTTCACGTCCAAAAAAACACAACTAACATTCTTGCTAGGTTAATTATTAAAAGAGGAATGGAAATCTTGAAGAAAACTTCATCTTTGAAAGGGGTGTTTATGTTAGAGAAAGAAGAAGTGTTCTCAGTTTTACCCCCTTCATTCTTTATTCTTTGAGTGTTTGGAAACAGATATCATCCCAATATTTCTCTGCAAGCTGTTATCGAAAACTTTGCCCATTGTTTTGTTAGCTACTTGGATAATGAAGAAGAACACCTTTTGAAAAAAATTACACTGTATTAAGAGATAGGTATTTACTGAAAAGACAAGACTTACAAGTTGAATTCCAATTGGTGCTTTCATACCCAATAAATTACTTCAGTGAATTTTTCTCACACATTATCTGGATTCACACTAATCAATAATGCTAATTAACAAATTTATTTTTTGTAATTCGTTTAGCTTGTAACACTCTTGCCAATTGCAAAAATTACTTCCTCACCCAGAAATCAAGATTTCGTCAGATACGCACGGGTGCACTTGGAAATGAGAATTGCCGCAAAAAAACAAAATACCAGGAAGCAAAAAAAAAAAAAAAAAAAAATGCGGCCTCAAAAGCCACGCCTCTCCGTCCCCTGCGCACTTTTTGCACCCAATAATATTCGCTATGGACTTGACAAACTTGCTAATTTATCGAACCAACCAATTGCTTCATGACTTATCGAAAAACCTTATTGGCCACCGGCTCGACCCGGCACGTGATCTTGTGGTGGTGACAGGCGGATGTTCGGGTTTGGGCAAGGAATTAGTGGCTCGCTTGCGGCACCAGGGAATCAAGGTGGTGGTGTTAGATATCCAGGAAATCCCGTTATTTGAACGGGTGGAGGGAGCCCATTATTTTAAATGTGATGTGAGTAAAGTGGACGACTTGAAGCGGTGTCGCAAATTGATCAAGTCGGATCTTGGCCCACCAACTGTGCTCATTAATAATGCCGCAATTGCACTTGGGAAAAACATTCTTGACCTGACTTTTGATGAAGTCGACCGGATCATCCGCGTCAATCTCATGCTGCATTTCTACACCACCAAGGTGTTTTTGCCCGATATGATGACCCAACATCGTGGCTATATCGTGACTGTGGCCTCTGTTTTAGGTATCATTTCGCCTGCCCAATTTGCCGCCTACGGTGCTCTGAAAGCAGGCTTGTTTGCGTTCCACGAGTCGCTCACCTACGAGTTGGGCCCGCCGCTGCGGTCCACCTACGGCGTGAAAACGCTTCTTCTTTGTCCGGGCCATTTGAGAACGGGATTTTTGCTGAATATTCTGACCCAACTGGCATATTTGGCGCCGGAATTGGACCCGGCAATGGTGGCATCTTTTCTTATCGAGGCATTGCACTTGGGCCGGCGCGGCGAAATCAAAATCCCGATTTATGCCCGGTTTCTCCCCGTGCTTCGTGCTTTCCCCTGGCCAATTTCAGAGGCCGCAAGACACACATTCAATTTGGAGCATGGAGGCCGCCAGTTCCGTGGCCGCAACAGAATGTACCTCCTTTCGCCCGAAAACGGCTCTTCGTCTGACGCTTCTAAAATCGAGGCTGTGGGAAAAGAGAATCTTGCTGTGACAAAACTTGCGCTGGCCAAAGTGTATCACACCAACTCATTGCTCAACACACTCATGCGTGACCGATCGTTTAAGACCCACATGACGGGGCGGCCTGCATAACCAGCAGGACCTGTAGAGCCTGTGGAACCCGCGTAGCTTACAGACACTTCTAAGGTTATAGCACTAGAATATAGTTTGGCGAACTCGGCTTTTTTGGCCTCCAACTGCGTATATAGCTGCTCGATGTGCTGGCACCCGAAAAACGATAGCACGTTGTTTTGCGGCACGTGGATGGCCATACTATTCTGCAGCGTCACGTGTTTCCCGTCCGTATCCAGCACCAAAAGCTCCAATGCCCGAATTTGCGGGTCCCCTAGAACCACTTGCCCGTTTTGCTCAATATATGTTTTCGTGCATACGTACATAAGATCATCGGGGAAAGTTCCCACAAGCCTGGTCTGGACCTTAAATATGCGGAAATCCTCAAGTAGCGGCACTTGTTTGAGTGCAGCAAGAGAAACCGGGTTTCCATCTTCTTGTGCTGCGTAGATTTGCGAAAGCGAAATTGGAACTTCTTCCAGTTCGGGAAAGCTCAAAGACTCCTTCTGACGTTGACTTTGATTTAAATCCTGACTCTGACTTTGACTCTGACTTTGAAATACCGACACTTGAGTAAGAAGCTCCTGCGTTTCCTGTGTGTCCCCAGTTTCATCAGCAGCTCCACCTTCAGGAAAAGGTATATTTGAAGTTGTAGCATTGGCTCTAGAAAACCGGCCTGAGGCCATCCCACTAAATGGCACAGACTCCAAAGTCAGCAGAAAGTGTTGTTGTGCTTCAAGAGCCTCCTGTCTAATTTCGGTTGTTTCGGCTTCCAGTTCGTCTTTGATGAGATTCTCGCCGGTTTTCTCGTTTTCTACATGCTGCGATTCTTCAGTCGAATAACTGGTGGAATCTCCAGGTAAAGATACATCCAAAAGCGCTTGTTCCCCTATCGTCAAACAAGGTTCTACAACCCGCAAAAGAAGCCGTTTATCTAGCGTAACACGCCCCAAAACAGCCGCCAAAAACCGTTCCCATAATTGCGAAAATTGTCTTGAAGGCCTCAGTATTAATGTTGCCCATTTCACAAATGGCGGCTGGCCAACTTGGAGCAGAACACGGAAATTGACAAAACAATAACTACTGCTAATATCGATCCATGCAGAATTCTCAGGACAAACATCGGCCGCCAGAAAAAGATCCTGTTGTGTTTGATCGTGGTACGCTTCAGTGAGCGACGAAAACATGCCAAATGGGATTTTGAGCTGCGCTTTCTCGTCCATGGCTAAAACCACGCGATTTTCTTCAATTGGGAAAGCCAGAGCATCGTGCCGAGTGTAATCGGTGACAATAATATCGTAATAATTTTTGCCTAGTAGTGGCCGGAACGCGGTCACGTGCACCGGAAGACTGCCGTTTTTATAGATGTCGGCATGCAATTCGGCGAATTGGAGCAGCATTAGACTCGCGTGTTTTGCAGGTAATTATGAGAATTTTTTGCTGTTTCACAATGTAAAGCAAAAGTTGCCTGCGCTAGAAATTGGAGCTTTTGATCAAAGACTTGTAAAGCAATTTCTTTTTCTTTTTTTTTTCTTTTTTTTTGGTAAGCTTGTCGCGTCGCGCATAGAGATCACTGGGCACTTAAGAATATATCTGCGTGTGCACCGTGTGAAGTATTTTTTTTTTCCATTTTTTTTTTCTGTTTCCTTGTATACTTCTCTACAATTGTATAAACTTGCCTTTTTTTTTTTTTTTGTAATTAATTCACCCAGAGAAGATATCTCGGCAGTGCACAAGTTTTGGTGTTTATAACTTTATAGTACGCACGCACTTTAGCAACTTTTAGGGAAAAGAGAACAGTTACGGGGTCGTAAAATCATTTTGACTTGAGAAATAAATTTCCTATAGAGATCGTAGATTAGGATACCGATTTGTAGGAAAAGAAGTAAAAGTAATAAATCTAATATTTTTTTAATTTTTTTTTTGACAAAATTTGTTCTTTGTGAGATGAACCAGTGGTCGTAAGAGCATTTGACTTGTTCTATCATACGTATGGGGATTTTCTCGCAAAAATATCAAAGCAAAATTTTGCATTTTGCTTACTTGCGTTAGACTTATCAACCAAAGTTCTGGGTCTAGCTACGGATAATTACCCATTTTGTGGCTTGCGGGTGTTCCTCAATGAGTCGCTCAATGAGCCATGATTTATTAGATTCCTCCAATTGACTTGTGCATCAAAGACTTTAAAAGTGTGAGCTTGCAAATTCTCCAAATGAAACAGAGTCAGCTGGATTATCTGTTCGGAATTTGCAACTGCTTTCTATGGAGCAAAACTCGCTAAAACTTTGCTGGTCAATTGGACTACCCATCAGAACTCGTCAATATATCGACAACCGGGAGTCCTACTTCAAGATTTTCACATGCTCTTTGTTAAATACCTGTTTTTCTCCATAATGTCCATTTTGCCAAGTTTTAGAGTTTAAACTCATGTAGTCTTTGTGAAAAGGTGGACGGTGTAATATCTCGACATGCGGCATTCTTCTTGAATGGTAGTTCGGATAATCATGTTTCGCTTTCCCAAGTGGATTTGTCTAATGACGAAAAAGAAAAAGAAAAAAAAAAAATTGAAGAAAAGCCAAGATCATGAAGTGTTTTCAAGACTTTCGGTATATATTCAGCCCCCATTGTTAGTAATCTCAGACTCTCTTTCATCCTGGTTCAAAAGTTGTATTTGCCAGATTATTTCGAAACATAGCTCGCGATTAGTAAGCCAAGTACGACTGCTCTAGCAGGCATCTTCATTTGAACAATGTTCCTTTGATTTCTTAAAAACAGTGTTCTTCTTTTATCCTGAGCATGAATCTCCCGAAGGCTGCCCTATTTTACAAACCTGTCTAAGCGCACGTTTGAATCATTGTAGCAAACACACACCATAGGGATTTGAATCGAAAAATGATAGGTAGAAAAAAAAGACATTAAGGGAAGAATCAAAAAAGCAAGCGAAAAGTTTGTGCTGCTATTTTTCTGTATGAGTACAATTCAGCGTTTCCGAAAATCAAAAAATAGGGGAAATGGGTATGCGTACTGGTGGTTATTTCCGTATCTGCAGAGATCACCATAGTGTGCATACTATTAACCAATGATATGCTCTGAAGTCTGATTAAGGATAAGAGAGTTAGTGAGATGTTAAGGTTTATTGCTGTGAGTTGCGTCTCAACAGGACTAAAGCCTGCATGGCTCATTGCCGAAGGAAAGGAAATCCATCTGCTTGGATAAATTTCAAAGTTTAAATTTTTTTTTTTTTTTGATGGACTTGGGGAGACAAACAATATATATTTTGCGTATTTCAGCACGAGATTAATATTGTGAGCAAACAGAATATCATGATGTCTGTATTTCTACAAAGAGCGAAAATAATCGAGAAACATTCCGAAGATTTCCATCTTTCTCGCTCGGTGTTTCCGTTTCAAGACTTGCAGGAAAAATTAATCCGTTTAGTTTCCAGCAAACACCCGAACAACCGTTCGCGCAAGCGGAATAATAGAATTTGTTAGCGCAATTCAGAGAAGTGGAATGTCACGTGACCAATCGTGCTCATCGAATTATTATTAAAACTCTTCGTGAGGGAAAGGGGAAAAGATCCTTTGGTTCCTCAAGGGCTTTAACGAAATCTGAAGTTACGGTCCGTAGTATATCACATACTTAAATAAACAATTCTATAAAGAACCTATTCGCGTTCTAATAGAAGTATACCGCACCTACAGCTATTTTTGCGAGAGCCAAAAGAAAATGCCTGATTCAGAAAAAAAAAATTATATGAAGCATCGAGCTTTCCTAAAAGATTGCAAATCTTCTTACTCTCTTCATTCTCTGTTTTTCCATACTTCAAGAGTACAATTCGCAAGATCCCGTGCACACGCGGCACGACCTGTCTCATTGAGCAAATATCCAAGCAGCCGCCATGCATCAAAAGCGCGGATGGCGACGAGATAAAGCACGCCCAAAATCGGCCCATCTTTGCGCAAGGTAGCAAAATTTTGGGGGGGTTTTTTTATGACGACATATGCTGCGTGGAGTTTGTACCTCATGCTTTACTGATGAGTTTATACGAAACCTTGATATGCTCTATTCGATTCTATTCCTTTCTCACCTTGATTAAAAGCAAGAAGAATTGGTAATGTCAGCAGTCAATCGAGATCAAGAAAGCATTTAGGGATCTACAGGATCTCGCAGGTGAGAACCTCCAAGATACATGTAACAGAGAATGGAAAAAAGCAAGTGCGAAAAACAAAAAATTTTACTGCATGAATGTGCGTCAAGCTTTTATGCACATTGACGTTCTTGATTCTCGCTGAAACTTATGAGTAAATGGGAGACTGCATAAATTTCAACCAGTGCAAACGGGCGGCCAATGCTTTGTGCACTATCATTGTTGATCTTAATAAAGCTTTTTCCGAAGAATCACTTCAAATCCAGATCCTGGCTTCTACCAATGACTGGATGAATCACTGGAAAGTCTGGGTCTTGCAAGAATTTGTATGAATTTTTTATACTTTCGGAAGAACCCGAGGTTTCGAAATATCACCACTGAGCAATGTTTCACGAAAAGAGGGAGAAATGAGGTCAGCGGCGGTGCACCACACTTTTTTATACATGCGTATATCCATATACGAGTATTTGGCCATGTAGAATTCTTCATTTCCTCCTGTATACCTTAACTCATTCGCCCACTCTCTCGTCTCTCTTTTTTTCTTTTCTTGCATCGCCTCTTTTTGTTTATCACACATTATCTTGGAAATCGTCACCGTCTCTTCAAAGCATTTTGTTTCTAAGTTCTTCTAGTTACTAAATGACTTCCGAATAGGCTTGACGACCAAAAACATCTGCACCTTATCCTCTCAAGCAAACTCACACTAAAGTTCCATTGTACGTTTTTGAAACGAGGACAAATTTCCCAGCACGTGAGAAAACATCAATATTCAAAAATCTTTCAGTCGATTCACGCTGGATGATTCTTAAAAGGCTGAGATTGAAGGTTTAGAAATGTCGAAGAAACACACAGAGCAAGATGGATTTTTCACTCATTATGCAGATTCTCTACCAGGAGACAAGAGGGCCTTCAGTGATAATCGGTTTCATTGTCTGAAAAATGATCGAATTTCGACACAGGCAAATGAAGTCTATCTTCAAAACATGGCTACAAATTTTCCAAATGAATTTATAGGGAATAGTGTTTTTGCAGACCCACCTGAAGAAAATATATCTAAACCCAAGCAAGCTACACTCAACGCATCGTCGTTCAAGCCCTTAAATGAAAACCCCAACATAAATTCGATCACTCAAGAGTTTTCTTGCGAGAAAGATTCGATTGAACTAGTTTATATACCTGCTAGCAACGTTAACTCGCAAGTATTTCCTGTTTTTATACCGGCTTTCAAAAGGAGAAATAGTGAGACTTCACGGTCTTTGTTAAATACTGGAACTGAATACTCTTTTCATAATGCCGAGGACGCTTATATTAGATTGGTCCCTTTGATCAACAATCTGACACCGAATAATTTTGTTAAGCTTTTAGTGGAAACCTTACGTTTGTGTCTGCACCACGTGCCTTCGGAGGACTTTTACCATTTGCTATTTGTGGACGAGGAGATACCAGCTTCAAACAGATTTGACAACTCAGAAATGAGCCAGCTCACAATCGAGGGGCTTAAATTATGCAAATATATTCTCAAAACTTTTAAATTCCCTGGCGTTGAAGTGGGTCATTTCGCTGCCGGCTTGGTCAAAAAGTCAAATTTGGGCACCATCAGCTATGACAAGTTTGTTAATACTTTTCTTGCGATTAAGATAATTTCAGACTCTACAGAAAAGGCAGAAATATCGCTCACACCTAAACACATACTTTCACGATCAATGATAAGATGTACCTATTTTGTCATTTGCAAGAAAATCTTCCATAAGTACAAACAAAATTCTAAGAGCTTGCAATCAAAGAATGATGTGTTCCTCAGGAAGTCACAAATCGGCAGAATCATGAACTTGCTATTTGAAGATTTGAATCAAAGACGCCTTGGAAGACGAGGAGATTCTCAATACTATTACTTCGGATTGAAATGGAACCCAAATGTCATTGATGAAGAGATGGTACGATTGATATACAGGGAAGAAAAAATGATGAAATCACTTCAAGAATCCCAAAAGCTGGAACAGCTCAGGAAGCAAGTTTTTGAGGAGCGCTCACTTGTCAATGGTCTTGAATACACCAACAGTGTACATAATTCAAACATGTCGAATTATCTGGATGTCGTGGTTGGCGAAGGACAAAGCTTCTTTGGTATTGACTGCAGGTCTCTGGAACTCAAATATTCTCTCCAATGGGAATGGATCAACTCCCTTTTGTTGAAGTCAAAAGAAGGTTTAAGGGAATTTACAATCAACTTAGACCCTCTCATCTCAAACTTTTCACTGCTGTCAGGGGATGAGAATAAAGGATATCATGAAGTTTTTGAGTTGATAGAAGGCTTACAGCAACAAAAGGCCCCTGAAAAAACGTATTTGCATTTATACCTTGCGGTGGTACTGTCTATACTCCCATTATGTCTTAAGTTTGAAGATGAGTTCGCTCGGAAACACCGAGCACAATTCCAGATAAACATGAAGAGCTTTATCAATGAGCTAGAGTCGATACATACATCATTTGTGGGGTACAAACTGAAATGCTTCTTCAGCGTTTTGAAAATACTTCAAAGAATTTATCGGATTATTGATCTAAGCCGCCTTGAAGTGAAAACCGCAGCAGCGAAAGATATTGTCGCAGAGTTTGTCCGTGATATGAGACAGACAACCCTGGTCAAACAACCAAGCGGAGAGACAATCAAGAACGAGGCTATACTCAGTGCAGTATATCAGACCATGAAAGCTTTTGATATCTGTCAGGGTGAGCAGGCGCCCGAAAGAAATACGGCGGATGAAGTGAAGCGGATCTTAAGTATCGAGGAACCTTTCCTGAAGTTTTTCACAAGGGTGGAACAAAGGATTAGAGAAATTCCAAATGAAATGTCTGATGAAGACTTGAGGAAACCAATGTACAATTTGGCGTTTCATATTTTTGTTGTACTGGTGGAGGAGTTTCATCAAGAATGCTTATGTAATCTAGAAGTTTTAGAACTACCTTCGCACTCGATCCCCTCGATATTTTTTGAAATCAGCAACGTGTATCTCAGAATTAGTTTTGAAGATTTCCGAAATCGAGATGTTGAATTGTCAAAGCAAGTTTTTAAAATATTCTGGGTTTGGGCGTATATGATGCACGAATATTTGAGAATCCACTCTGAAATTATGGTTTTGGCTGGGGGTATTATAGATTGAGGAGGTAATTATGAATCTTCTATGAAAGACTAAGAGACTGTGTAATCTTTCAATTCAATCCCAAAAAACCAAGTCGAACAATGCTAAGTAAACCGTGACGTTTTTGAGACTTTGTGTGATTAGCCAGTAAATTTCGTGATTAAATCAGTCCGTTAGTCTGAGATTGTGTTTTCTTTGGCCTGTGCTTTATGTTTGTTTTTTAATGAGTTATCCCTCTTATCAGTGATATAAAGATTGCTTCTTTCCAAATTAAGAAGGGCAAGTAGTGAAGGCAGATAACAAAAATCTGAAGTTCAAAAGGTCAGGAGCCTGAAGGTCCACAGTCCACACCCCCATTGGCTGATCACGTGCCCGATAGACTCGAATACCGCTGACCTAAACCTGATATTCAGGAAAAGAGGGTTCCAGTCAAGTATAGCCATTAAAGAAAATGAGCCTTATTGTTTTTGCAAATGTGAACTGTTTGGTTCTTCCTTTTGATTTTTGTTCCGCATCACAAATAACAAACTGTTTTTTAGTAAAAAGTCAACCCTGGTTTTGTTTTATTATCTTATCTCAATAAGTTATACGAGAAACCTAAGATGTCACCCTCTCATAGTATAACCAAGAAGAACAGGCATCGCTTTCAATTAGTCATAAGCCCACTAGTACGTGACTGTTATAGTTATAAATGGCTTTTGTTCAGCGTGTACTCTGAGATAGGAATAATATCGTAAATTACTTATTTGAGGCCCCCGAATTCATAACATGCCGATCGTTCGTTGCGATATTTTTTTCTGCAGGGCATTCTGACCACGTGGATGCCTCGATTCCGAATCGTGCAGCTATGAGAATATCGGCCGTCTGGCAAGAAGCGAAATTGACTGCAGCAATTCTTCCGATAGCACTTCCACCCCGCTAAGTCAAGAAATGAATAAAAAATTTCGAGCATTTAAGGGGCGTCATCAAAAAATTGAACGACAACTGACGACTGCAAAATATATCTAGCTTCAACCTTTCGTGTAATCCTCTTTTTCTTGTTAGTTTTTTTTTTATATTTAGATAAGTTTGCATCAGATTAGACAAGAAATAATGTAATCTTCGATAAACGAGGCCAAATACTTACAGCTTAATGTCAAGAGTCTTCTTGCCCGAAGTTGCAGATCATTTTATATCATGCGAGCAAACGCCAATAAAAGTGATTGTCTGCAGGGCCAAATATTCGTTTTCAAAAACCATGAACAAAGGTGGCGGTTTTGGAAGCTTTGCAGTTCAATAAAACTTTAAAAAACCCAATCTTGGGCCAGATATTTCGATCCTTCCAATAAAATATTGTTTTTAAAGATAAAATTTCTACCTCGAAGGGAAAAGAGGGGTCCAGGAGGAATTCTGGAAGAAAAGCGCGTCGACATTTAACGTCGTGTAAATCCGTGAGTGGCAAAAAGGCCAAGCGGCTGCATTGCATAATTATGCAATTCTGTATGGTTGAGAGTTGGAACTCGGCTTTAGTCCTGAAAAGGTTGATACAGCATCTCCATAACCCCCTTTTCTTTCTTTAGCTGGAGGCCTCCATCTTTTTTTAGTTCTTTATAAATCTCAAAATTCGATAAAGTTGAACCCGTTACGAGAGAAAGTATAAGGTCAAAAACAGATCGAGTCTTTCGTTAAAGAATTAGCTACTATTTCATGTTTTATTTGCGGTAAAATTCCGGTCATATTTTTTGAGATCCTGGGTCGAAATTTCAAAAATAGAAATTTGCTCGAGATAGCGCGAGATGCCAAAAAAAAAAACCTCAATCTTGTGGATTTCCCTTCGAAAGTTCTGCGCCGGTTTTACCTCAAATTTGGTTGTCGGCGGCGTACATTAACTATGCGCAAGAGAGCGTCCATGACGGTGTTCCGTATAGAATAAACCTCTTTTTTCTTTAACTAAGGAGCCTGAATTTTTCATTTCTGGAAGCGTAAAGATTTTCCCCTCTTGTAAAAATTTCGAATATTTTCCGTCAGTGTCCTTTAAAAGGAGAGGAGTAAATTGAACCAGCTGTTAAGTATGCGGCGACAAGAAAAAGCACACCCATCTGCTTTATCTCCGAGAAATTCGCGAGCCACACCTTGTACACACACCAAGAACGGCTCTCGCGTAGCAACTGGACGATATCGGATATAGCGTTGTCTGGGGTGGTGTACGCTTTAACATGCAGGGCTCGTCTATTTGAGGTACTCCTCCTGGTAAAAAAACAGATTTGTATATGAATATTTACTTCGATTATGGCTCAGGTCATTGGAGATCCAATGTTAACTCGATTCTGAAAGTTATTGGATATGAAATTGTTAGCAGAAAAGAAAAAAAAAAACGTGAAAAGGGAGAGAGAACATTAAAGCGAGAAAGATCCCTGATAAATCATGCATGAAGCTTTTCTGCACGTTGCATTTCGTTCGCTGAGAAAATTCCTTTACGAATTGTTTACTTTGAATCCGTGCTGTCCAATCTAAAAATATTCGTGATTTTTTTGAGGTATTTTTGAAGGATGTGTTTTATTGTTTAGTATTTCTCTGTTTTTTATGTTTTTTTTTTCTTTCTTTTTGTAGTAGTAGGTCAAAAAAAAGTAGTTCACGAGGAAAGAAGATTCCAAATCCTGATGTGAAAAATACCATTAATTAACAATCTTGTTGAAAGGCCCGTTTCTTGGGACCCCAATTCACAAACTTGCATGATACTAGATGCAGACAGTTTCAATAGATATCACCAAAAGAAAAAAAAGAAAAAAAAAATCAGCTGATGCAGCAATGTTTGAAAAAAGACTCAAAAGTACATGACTTCACTCATTTGAGTAAATATACTGTAATATTTCAGTTGCTGATAGGTTTTCAAATTGCTTAGTGAATTATTTGCTTTTTTGAATATAATCCCGAATTAATAACACACGACCTACAGGAGAATATCCATCCTTTATTACAGGGCTTTTTCAACTCCCCAAAGACTGACAATTCTGTATTTAAAAGATAAAAAACAAGCTCATTGATTAGAGCATTTGAGATACCTTAGCTTTTCTCTGAACGTTTACAGGTTTTGGAAATACGAACGTGATGATCAAACTGCGGAAAACGTTTGAGAATTTTTCTTCACTAGACTCAGAAAACTTGTCTTTCACGAGTCTGGATCAGAACTATGCACTAGAGGACTCACAATGCTTAAACACTGTTTTCGAAAACCCTTTCATGGACCTGGATGTGTACCTTAATTATTTTAACTACGGGTTTGAAAATGGTGAAGACTTAGCGCAAATAGATAGGTCTCATCTCGAATACATGAACACATTAGAACCCTTGATTTATCCTGTGATACAAGCAGATGACATTTCAAAGGTTTATGAAAATCTGACCCCTCGCCAAAATTTCAAAGCTGTTACACAAGCTGCTCCTGCTAAACCCAGAACAGAAGAAATTCCTTACGATGAGGCTGTCAAGAAGTATTTCAATGTATTTTCAATACAGCCAATATCAAATAGTCTTCTTCCCACCTGTTCAACAGCCGGGCTAAATCCAATACTTGATTCTGATAATTTGTCAAAACAGATGGGAACCATATCACATAGATTGTCCAGCACTCATTTGGGAAGTCAGCACACTCCAGGTTTTTTCAGTCCCGATCTCATGAAAGAGAATCCAGTGATGAATCCAGAACAGGCCTATATCAGACTTGTACCCCTAATTAACAAACTGAATCCAACTAACTTTTCTCAAGTTTTAATAGCGGTGTCACGTATTTGTCAAACACACGTTTCTCTAGATGATTTCTACGGTTTACTTCTATGGGATGAGAGGCGAACGCAGATAAGTGAAATCCCCGGCTCAAAAAGAATTGATAGGCTCGAGCCAAGGAGCTATGGAAATGAAGGGCTCAAATTGTACGAGTTTGTTCTCCGAACATTCAAATTTCCTGGGGTTGATGTTGGTGAATTCGCTGCTGGGTTGGTAAACAATCCAAAACTATCTACAATCCGATTTGATCATGTTCGTTGTACTTTCCTTGCCATCAAGATAATGCTTGACTGTACAGTTAAGGTGGAGAAACCGCTTGAGACTGCCGCGGTTATCTCTCGATCTTCAATACGTTGCGCTTATTACATCATTGGAAGAGCAATTTTGCAGAAGTACGGGAAGATATCCCGGAGTTTTCAAAAGTTAGAGAGCATGTTGCTCAAAAAGCCGCAAGTGGGAAGAATATTGAACTTAATATACAAGGAATTTCCTAGAAGACGGTTAGGTAGGCGGGGATACTCTCAATTTTATTACTTTGGTTTGACCTGGAATGCAAATATTATCGATGAGGAAATTCTCAGCATGATTGATGCAGAGGAGCGTAAGATGGAGAACCACTTGACAAGACTGGGAAACTATCGGCCCAGAGAGACACATGAAACAGACGGCATTGAAATTGATCATCATTTAAAGTCTTTCAGCACCCTAAATTCCCAAAAGTGTGCAAGATACAGCTTTATTAGCACCGACACCAAATGTCAACCTTCTAAATCTTTGCCAAGAACATGGAAACTACTTCCCGAAGAACTTCCAGCTAGATCTATGTGGGCCTCTACCGTCATTCTGAAGTCAACGGCAATTTTAAGGGAATTTACGATTGACTTCAGGTCCATAATCAGGGCGTTCTTTTCAGCGATAAATTCGCCTAGAAACCAGAATAGCGGAGTGCTTGGCGTTTTACAAGCGATGGAAATTTTACAGAGACAAAACGTTCATGAAAAGATTTACTTACATTTCTTTCTTGCAACTCTACTTTCAACTTTTTCTTTGTGCCTTTGTTTCGAAGAATTGTACTCATCAACATATAAAGCACAAGTGCAGACCACTTTGAAGATTTTTTTCAATGAACTCAAGACGAGACAGAATTCTTTTGTGGGAAATAACACTAATCATTACTTGACATTCATTTCTTTAATCGAAAAAATCACTCAAATCGTTGAATTGAGCAGAGTTGAGGTCAAGACGTCTTCAACAAAAGATATCGTTGAGGAGTTTGTCCGTGATATGAATAGGGTTGCCGAACCCCTTTTTTCAACCGGAGAAACAGCTCTTAAAGAAGGTATAATAGCTGCCGTAGTTCATGCTATAAATGCCTATGATGGGAAAAACGAAGGAAAAGCAGAAAAGAAGAACCCCGAGCTCCAACACTCATATATAATGAAGATCACCACATCTTACATGGAGTTTTGTAAGAAATTTTTGGAGAAGGTTGGAGATATACCTAAACTTATGAAAGAGCAAGAATTGATGCAGCCGAAATATAACTTAGCTTTCCAAATTTTTGTTGTTCTGGTGAAGCAATTTCACCAATCATGCTTATCGAATTCAGAAGTCATGAAACTACCTATTCAGGCAATTCGTGCAATTTTATCCAAACTCAGTGATATCTTTATTCGCGCTAGCCTTGAGAATTTTGGTAAACGAGATTCTGAATTATCACAGCAAGTTTTCAAGATTTTCTGGGTGTGGGAATTTATGTTAAATGAGTATGTAAAACTACATTTTGAGATCATTGCTTTAGCTGGGCGCATAATAGACGAGGAGGATGGTGGTAAATGACTACCACAAAGTTTCTTGAAAATAATTCAGCGTTACGTTAACCAAGGTTAATAAAAGCCTTGAATTTTGGGCAATCCAAACATTTTGAGCCGCTATTACCGTGAGCTGTGTATTCCACAAAATCTTTGTCTAATCATAGAAACATCATATTTTTATTGATCATACCGGGAGTATTTACGTTGCCGTTAGCCTTAATTATTATACAAACCTTCTTTAAAATCTTTCTTTTTCTATATTAGGTGGTCCAAAAACATTTCTAGAGGGAAAGAATTGATGGTGGCCCCCTTGTAACATAAATACTTTTCTAGTTTAATCGAACGTTTTGAGACAAGAAATGCAGGCTCGATTTAGGGGTTGGAAGTAGACGAGAAGAATCCGTTTTTGCTAAACTACACATACCGTTCGTTTCGAAAATGTTCGATATGGTTTTTCTAAAGTATCACATTCCACCAAATGCTAAGGCAGGTCAGGTGATATATGTCACGTGAGAACTCCTCACGCACAACATGTATAACCCATCATCTTGTAAACTCGGTTCACATAAACAAAGTCTTTCGGCAAAATTTTTTCTACTTCATAATCCCCCTAGTGATTTTTTAAAAATTCTGGATATCGGTTTTGTGGGTTTTCAAGTATGTGTCTCGAAAGATTTGTGCGCGTGACAGGTGCACTTAATTTGCCGTCAATTAATTTCTGGAATTGCGAGCAGCAGTCACATTCATACCACCCGAAAGAAATAAATAGAAAACACACACTCATCGAAATTTTATCGAAAACATAGTTTTTCAATCTTGGATTTCTTACTCATTTTCTAGTATCCTCTAAAATATATTAGGGAATTTTGTGGTTTGAGGTGCACACGCAAGTTTACACAAAGCTTTGAGCCGCCCTCATTCCGCTCTAAAGATCCTTCGAGTATTGGGAAACTTTTAGACTTTCCCTTTTGAAAAACATGTACCTGAAAATCTCCAGTAAATTATCCGACTCATTTATTTACAAGATTAATAAAACAAGCATAGAAAAAAGAATAAGAAAAAAAAAAACACAGCGCCGGTGTTATGGTGCTATTCAGCGTGCTCGCAACGATCTGCGTATACGAGTGTTTAGGAAGTTCGCGCCCCGTTAGACATGAGAAAGGAAAAATAAAAAAGAGAAAGAAAAAAGGAGAAAAATAAAAGTTTCACTAAGTTAATCGCTTGCGAAGCATGGTTTTTTAGCTCATCCAATAATCTTAGCATAGTATATTCTCTATTTAAAACAAAAGAGGGTTAATTTTCTCGGCAAGAATCCAGAACAAAGTGTCCAATGGAGAAGGTTAAAAATAGAAAGCATCTAAATTATGAAACTCCCGCGATCAAGATCGCGCATTGAATTTTCGCCCGCGCAGGCCGTACATACGTTGTTCCAACTTATCTCGCGGCCCGGGATCTGCTGGTTATCCGGTTATCCGATGTTAATAAGATTCCATATCCGACGCTAAGAAGTGGGAGAAAAAAAAAAAAGAAAAAAAAAAAAGGAGAAAAGAGAAAATAAGGTTCAAAATATTTTCAGAAATAGGGGCATGGCAATAATCCGCAATATTTGCCGCTTGTTCTAACGCAGCAGATATTTGCAGTGAGCACGCCCCAAGGCCCGTTGCTTTTCGCTGCACTGAAATGAATCAACGCGATATGTGCAGCGAAACTTCCTCCACCTGACCATTACGTCAATTTTGAATATTTCGAGACATGACGACACAGCAACACACGTATTGACTGTGAAAAAAACTATAACAATTTGAGAGTTTAGTATCGACTAAACTGCAAAAAACAAAAACAAAAAAAAAAAAGAACAAAAATAGATATAACCCAAGTTTCTTCTGGCCAACAATCTGGTACTTGAAGGGAAATCTAAAGAACAAAACTCGGCACTGAAGATATGCTAGGCGACAGAATGAAAACGTCGGAATACTATAGGGAGTCAGAAAAAGCTTCAAATTTGTTTGTCACCAAATCAGGGACTTCTTCAACCAGCTTCAACTTTCTGACAGAATATTCAACGTCTTTAGCGATTTCTCCTCTGGATGATAGTGATTATCGTTATCCTAACGATATGGGTTTTCCGGAAAACGATATACTATTCCACGAAAAGCAAGGCACTCTTACACCTGAATCCCTAACTCTTGGACCGGCGCAGCATTCGACGACAACAAATTCGGATGATTTGAGTCACATACACCAAGAACCGGAAATGATTGGACGCGAGCTCATTTTCCCAGCCACCGATTTGTTAGTGCCTATGTTACCTATTCAAGATGCTTTCCAATCACTCAATATTCCAGGATTAGCGGGCACAATTGCCGTAGAACCTGCACACCATACCTCGGACAACAAAAATGACGTTAATAAACACACACATGGTCTTCAAGCCATCGAAATCGAACCATCTCCTCAATCGGTGATATTGCCCAAAAACCCTAGTCTTGTGAAAGATTTGAGCTCCAATTCTCAACCGGACCTGAACGATCAAGCTCAACCCATATCGCTAAGAAAACACGTGACGAATCCCGAGGAAGAATATTTAAAATTATTGCCCGTTATCAACCTCGTCAATCCAAGCAACTATAGTAACCTTTTGGTGACCGTTTTGCGTGAATGTCTGCATCAAGTTCCGCTAGATGATTTCTACAATTTGCTTTTCAACATCAAAACGCCCGATCTGGCCTGCCCACTTCCGGTGGATGGCGTGAAAATTGATAAATCCTCATCAGTCCATTTTAAAAGTGAAGGACTTATGTTTTGTCACTATATTCTTGAAACATTTCGGCTGCCACAAATTGGACCTGGTCCGTTTGCGTCTGGTTTGATCAATAACCCAATTCTCCCTTCAATAAACTTTCAGGAACTCAGAAAGACATTTCTTGCCATCAAGATAATTTCGGACTGTGTGATAGAGGTTGGAGAGGCTTTGCGGGACATGAGCTCCATACCTCGTCCTGAACTACGAAATGTGTACGTAAATGTTACCGAGAAACTTCAAAATAATTATCCTGCGCTGAAATCCACAACATCTATGCCTGAAAATCTCTTGCTTGGCCTGTCTCGTGTCGGCAAAATTGCCAAACAACTTTTCCCGAATTTGAATATCCGGCGTTTTGGGAGAAGAGGCGAGTCTCAATATTATTATATGGGGCTCATGTGGAACACATTGGTTGTCGGTGAAAACATGCTATCGGAACCGAAGAAGAATCCACAGATTCGAGGGCCAATGAACGAAAATACTAAAGATGTGAAAATGTCACCGGATTTATGGACGGAAAAAGCCACACCAGAACCAGAAAACAAGGTAACTAACTCCATTGGAAGCAAAGCTCCCCATATTGGTCTGTATAGCTTTGTCAGCAAATCCAGCAGGTATCCTGATGTGGATTGCTCTGTACGGATTTGGGAATATATTCCAGGCCAGATTCCGAAACATTCTGAATGGGCTAAAAAGCTTTTGCTGGATTCAGTTATCGCTTTGAGGAAACACGAAGTGTATGTTGATCTACTTGTTGAAAATTTCAACACCCATGTCCTCTCTTCGGAAGATTTTCTCTACGCCAACTTCTCGCGAGCTATGCGCATACTTATAAGCCAAAGATCACCGGAAGAGGGGTATTTGCATTTATATATCGTGGTGCTACTCCTCGTCTTTCCCGTATGTCTTGCCTCAAGAGAAGAATTATCGTGTGAAGTCAAAACTGAATTTCGAAAAAAGATGGGCAAATTCGTAGGCAAGGTCCAAACGGATAATGATCAACTTACAGGATGCAACTCAAATCACCTTCGTAACTTCACAAATATAGTACGAAAAATGGTGAACATGAGTCGGTTGATTCTGTCACATGTGAAAACTGCTCTAGTTGAGAGCATTACAAAGGAAATCATTCACGATATTGAGAGGCCAGACATAGAGACACAAACTGCCACTAAAGCGAAAGTGGAATCGATCCACAGAAGCGTATTTATGGCCACCAAAGCAACGGCGTTGAATCGTGACAAGCAAGGCTCAATCGATGATGAGACAATTATAAAAATAGCCAATGTATTCATCGAGTTTTGTGCGTATACATCAATGGCTGTTCTTGAAATTCCAAATCGCATGACGTCTACAGATCTCGAACAAGACGGTTATGATTTTCCCTTCCAGATCTTTAAGATCCTGCTGAAAGCCTTTCATACGCAATGCCTAACAAACCCCCTGGTTTCGAAGTTGCCTGTCTCAGCTATCAATTATGTGGTGTCGTTTATCACAAAAGATTTACAAAATGCCAGCTTCGATGAATTTCGTAGAAGGGAGCATGACGTTTCAAAAGAAACTTTCAAAGCTTGGTGGGTGTACTCCTCAATTGTAGGGGAATATATGATCATTCTCTCCGAACTCGTGTCTTTACTTGGACTCGTGGACTCAGAGTAATTCGAGGGTACTGGAGCGATAACGGCAATCTCATAGATAAGAAATAATAAAATACCTTCTTGGTGCAATTCTGTCTCTCAGGGTGGCGATTACTATTACAAAAAATATTTGTACTTAAGGCAGCAAAAAATTCGTTTCTTCCTTTATAAATAAAAGAAATCGCCTGCTATGACAAAACCATGAAGCCACCCCATGTTGTATTTTTCTAAGAAGACGTAGAATAAAAGAGTTGGCGGAGTGCTTTCAGCCTGCCTATACATATATATATATGCTAGCGTCAGGTCCAACAAGCATTACTTGGTGCGTCTGTGATGCTTCTCCGGGTAACGCGGTCTACCAGCCATCGAGGCGTGCCCAGCAAACTTTATTCCCAATATGCTAAAAATTAAAGGGGAAAATGACTCCATTGGCACGTGGATCCTTAAACGATAGAAAATCATTGATATTCAAGCCTTTTACTTTTTGTTCTTCTTTATTTTCTGCAGTATAGTGTTTGAATCGGGTGGATTGCCCGTTGCTCGGAGAATCACTTGACAACAAGAAAAAAGGATGTTGCCAACAGGAGTTGAGTAACTGCGTCCGAATTCGGTAAGCGTTTTTTCCCTCCTTTTTTTTTTTTTTTTTTTTTCCAAGCCTTTCCTGATTACGCCGCATGTTGACACCCGAAAGTTGTTAGGTCTGCAGTTTCCTGACTACCGCCATATTTTATCACTCCTTTTAATCTATTTTTTTCTTTTCTTTTCTTTTCTTTTCTTTTCTTTTCTTTTCTTTTCTTTTCTTTTCCAACTGTTTCCTTAAAAAGGGCGCCAGCTCTCTCTCACAGCATGGAGTTCCCAAACAACGATGGATTCCGCGGTCCTCAGCCCAAGACGCACGGCCGTCCGGTTCTTCCATCTATTCACTCAAATTTTGATAGCACGCGTGCTTTAAATCAACAACCATTATATAGGCCAGCACAAGCGTGGCAATATTCACATTCATATTCAAATCTACATTCACCAAATATGGATAAAAATGGGAGTTTTCCTCCACCCAACCTACATCCGCAGCCTACTCTACCTTCTCTAAATACCATGCACATGGGACCTGGAAATCTAGTTCCTACAAAAGATGCTGATTCCACTTTTCCACATCCGTCTGGCCCTGAAACTCCTTCCTTTCACTCAAATCGAATGGATATCAAGAACTTGCTAAGCTTACCTTCAACACCCATAGAAAACCCCGAGATAAGGATAGAAACTAATCGAGATACAAATACGATAATTATACACGAAATAAAACCTCCAAATCCACATACTTGCCCCACATTCTCGGTCCCGATGCCAAGTCAACATCAACACCAATATCGAAAGAAGTCAGTTCCTACAAATTATATGCTAGATCCCGAAAAAACGTACATTGAACTTGCCCCGATCATAAATGCCCTGAAACCCAGCAATATTTGTGAGCTCTTGATGGCCACGTTACGTGAATGTCTGCACCAAGTGCCCTTGGATGATTTCTTTGACCTTCTCTATGAAGAAGACATGTTCAATCCCGTAGCAGTGAAAAGCATAGGATATAAGGTAGACAAATCGGAAAGGAAACATAAAAAGGAGGGACTTAGGTTATGCCAATTGATCCTCAAAACATTCCGAGCTCCTGGCATTGAAGTGGCTCCATTTGCTCGTGGTTTGATCCATAACCCCCTTATTTTTTCCATCAAGTATTCAGAAATTCGGCGCAATTTTCTTGCCATGAAAATTCTTTTGGATTGTATCGAAAAAATTGAGGATCCCCGTGCAACTAGCTCTGGTCTTTCCCGACTGTCGATAAAACAAGCGTACTCCACGATTTGCCAGAAGCTTGTAGTGAAACACCCGTCTTACTCAAAGAAAAGCTCGAGTAATTCAACTATATTGGTGGGACAATCACAACTAGGCAGGATCATCAAATTGGTATACCCGGATCTAATCACTCGACGTATTGGGAAACGAGGAGAGTCCAGTTATCATTACGTCGGAATCCAATGGAACAAGGACATCGTTGACGATGAGATGCTCCAATTGTTGGGCCCTGAAACAGCGTATTCAATCAGGAATCTGAAGCTTCTGACGGCGACTCCGACAAATAGTCGAGAACAATCGCCCAGCACAAAACCAGAACCTGAGAGCTGGTCGTTCGATTACGCTTCGCCTGGCGCAGGTCTCTTAAATACTGAAATTTGTAGTTTTGTCGCTCCAGAAAGCAAGTTTCCAACAACAGATTGTTCTCCAAGATTGTGGGATACTGAACTTGGGTGCATACCGAAACAATCTGAATGGGCACTAGAGACAATGCTTAAGTCTGCTACTGCTTTGAAAAAACTCGAAGTCGATGTGTCTTCCTTAATTGAACAGTTCGAAACAAATATATTGGCAGATGATGGACTGAGGACTCTAAGCAAGCTTCTTGTCGAAATCCTGGATAATTTGTTCCAGAAAAAGGCTCCGGAAGAGGGATTCTTGCAGTTTTACTTGGTTATACTACTTTTAATTTTTCCTGTTTGTCTTGCTACTAACGAGGAAATTTCTTGCCCAGATAAGAGCCGGCTCCGGGCAAATTTAAAGGAATTTTCCAATTTTTTTGTGTACTATGCACACAAAAATGTTCATGAAACTTCAAAGTATCTTAATAATCTAACCAAACTTATTGGGATGATGATCCATTTGACACAGCTAAGCCAGTCTTCCGTTAAAAAGTCCTCGGTTGGAAAAATTGCCGGACAAATAGCTTTCGAAAACCAAATTCCTCTTTTAAACTTCTACAGTTTGTCCATAGGAAAAGAGGGGTTCATTTTGCGAAGCACCGCCATGGCGATAGAAACAGCGCTTGGAGAAAGATCTCAAGATTGGTCTAAATCGAAGTCTCCTGATTATGAGGATGTGGTATTGGCGATGGCGAAGGGTTACTCGAAATACTGCGAGGTTGGATGCCAAAGCATTTTACGAATTTCCGAGGGAACAAACTTCAAGAATTCGAAGGATAAATTCTATGACTTCCCCTTCCAAATGTTCAAAACCCTGATTGTCGGGCTCCACGAATTTTGGTTATCGCAGCCCCTGGTTCTGAATTTTTCGGTCCCTGTTATAAGTTCTGTGGCGCTTCGTGTCAATAAGGAGATTCAAAACAGGAGCTTCATGAGTTTTGCTGCAAACAATGACCAGCCGTCGAAAGAAACTTTTCAAACATGGTGGGTTTATTCTGCCATAATGGACGAGTATATGGGAATTCTTTCTGAAGTAGTGGCTTTGAGCGAACGTCTATTTCCTTCACAACAATCATAATTAGGATTTTCTCAGAAGTATAATCAAGAAGTGTATTCTCATTGAAAATACATGGGCTTTTTCCACATTGTCAAGAGAACTAGTACATCATGCTGCGTTGTCTTTCACAGAAAGATCGGGCCATTATCCTCGTGGGACCTAATTTTGTGTAATCTAGATGAATTGAAAGTATCCCATTGGTTCACATGAGAAAGTTTCTGATAAAGTGCATTGGTCCAACCGACGGCGCGTTTTCTTCTTTATTTTTTCTCCGACAAATTGGTTACGATATTGTTAAAACGTGGGAGTTGTTCGGAATATGATATCAGATTTTGATTCAAACAATTATTCTTTGGAAAGATTTGTACTCCATGAGACTCTGTCGTTTATAAACAATCTTTCAATTTAGTGCCGTGATTGTCGAAAATCAAGTACCGCAGGAGCTTTTAATGATTCTTCATTCACGTGGAATTCAGCCTCGATACGTGTAGAACGATAATTGGATAAGTTTCTTTATGTTAAACAAGAATATTTTAGTGAGATTGGGATTGTTAATAACGATAGAAGGAGAGAATCACGGTGACATCTGGTTCAAACTCTTGGCAAAACTTCCCCAAAACTTCCCCCAGACATCACTCAAATCTCGACCTCTTATAGTTATGACTTGGTGGGATTTATCTAGTCTGTATGTGTTTTCGGAGTGTTTTTTTTTTTGTTGTAATTATTGTTTAGGGGGTTGCGCTGAGAAAAAAACCCATCAAGAAAAAGAGACAACATCATCATTGATGTGCACAAATCATACCGTTGATGGGCGAGTTTTTCAAATCGCATAGATGCACCCAAACGTTACGAAAGCGTCACTACTACTTTTTCGACGGAATACGATACAGTTGTGTCTCTTAATGTGACATGTTGCGGCTGGAAAATAAATTATTTGACTGCCTTTAACCCCAATTTCAACTTTACTTAGTGATTACCCGCTTCTAGAAATTTTAAAGACTCCAAAGGCACAGTTGAGATTTTGAGTGACAAAATTAGAAATTAACTAATGTCATCTGTCTTGCGGTCAATTTGATTGGAGCCTGCGGCCCAATTTGACAGTGCGACTTTTCTTTGGGAGGAGCGTTGATCAATGTAGAAACAGAAAAAAAAACAAGGGAAAAAAGACAGACAGAAGACCTGAAGTGATCTCTCTCATACCAAGATTATCTCTTTCTACTTGGGACACAAAATCTGAAAAGTCAGAAAACGCAAAATTGACGTTTTGAAGGTTGTTGCAAAATCTTGACACGAAATCGAAATGTCCAAGTTTCGTGTGATGGAAAATGATGGAACGTGAGCCCAATGCGGCGATATTTATATGCCGTACAACTTGTTTTACATGTAAACCGCGCCGCGCGATGTCGACAAAAACGCCTTGGCTTTTCAGGAACGAGATTTGAAGCAAGCCATGGTGAGATGCGGCGCTGTCAAGAAAAAAAAAAAAATGAAAAAAAGTGAAAGAAGAAAAGTAAGGGAAAAAAAGTAAAGATTCCAAAAAAAAAAAAAAAAAAAAAAGGAGGAACGGGAAGATGAAAAGAAAGTGAAAGAAAATATAGTTGACACTTATGAATATATCGCCCAATCTTTTGTTCTACTCAACAGCCTAAAGTCTTCTCCTCTTCGCCACAAGCCCCAATTTTAGTCTTTTAAAAGAAATCTTGTTCTGCGCCGCTTGACGTGCAGGGAAGCAAGTGCTATTGCCGTGTCTCGATGAGCGCGAGTGTCTGCTCACTTGCTTGGCGGATGTTTTTTTTTATTTTTTTTCTTGTTTTTTTGGAAGAAGAAGGAATAAAAAAATCTTTGAATTTTCTTGGCTCAAGACACACTTTGCAATTTTAACGATATTTGATAACGATTTGGGGATAATTTCGAAATATCGAACAATAGACCCTCGTGAAACCATTGTGCTGATTTCTCAGTGAGAAGCTATCGCGTAAATAAAATCAGGGCCTTCCGCGTTCAGTCAAAGCCGGGGTTTGCTCCATAAGAATAGATTACCCGTCCCTCAAATGAGAAACCTTAAAATGATAAGCCATGTAATATAATATTTAGTGGCCTCTTTTCCCGTTTCTTTTTTTTTTTATTATTATTATTTAGTTAATTTGCTCTCATTTTGCCGCCTCTGAAAGTTCCCACTCTTCCTTAACTCGTATCACTACTTCTGCTAGAACCAGAATTAGACCATTCGACGCAAGGAAGATTACCGCGAAAATAAGCTCTCTCGCCATAATGGACACTTCAATGGGAAATCCGTCTTCCAGTGCGGCCTTTTTCATGGAAAAATCTCAACATTTCTTAAATACTAAACCTTTGCCGAACGTGCACATTGCTGCTCAAAATGAAAAACTGCAATCGGACACAAACTCGGCCCTCAAATCTTTATTAATGTCCCTTGATGATTTCCCAATCGGGATGCCGATAAGGCTTTACTTTAGCGATTTCACAAAAAAGGATGAATTTCCACAAGTCAATACTCAGCCCACCAATCTTCCGTGCAATATTTCGGGATATGAGCCCGGCAGGTCGGAACATAAAACTAGCAAAAAGCTCAAACTTGCTAAAGGGAAACTGCATTCCGTCGCTCGTGATTTACAAGCTCATGTGCCATTTGGGTCCTCGTCTTCACCTCATCTTAAGAATATAATCGAATTACAAAATGTTGAGGACTTTCAGAGATTCAATGTATTTGTCCCATTATTTAATAAAATAGACAAGAAAACGTTTACCGACATTCTCATCAAGTTTCTTTGTGACTATCTGCATCATATTCCGTTGGTCGATTTTTATAAATTGCTTTACATTTCCTCTGATACCACCGACACAACGAAAACAGGAATGAAGGGGAATTTTGCGATTGACAATGATACCCCCGGTCCCAAACCAGATGCTCTACTTCTTTGCCGGCTCATTGTCGAGACTTTCAAACTGTCTTGTGTGTTTTGTGCGAATGAGTCAGGGCAATACATAAAAATTATCCAGCTTCCGTTATTAAACATGCATGAAACTCTCAGAATCTTTTTGAGTATCAAGATTGTGTTGGATACAGTAAAGTTTGTTGATGAGAATCTTCATCCCGATTGCAGTCTCTCTCGTTCTTTGATCCACAAAACTTACTATGTTTTGTGCAAAAAGCTCATAAAACGAAACCCCATCAGCTCGAATTTTTCTGAGCTCCAGAACAATGTTGCTCTAAACCAGTCACAATTCGGCAAAGTAATGCGATCAATATTTCCTGATATAAAAGCGAAAAGAGTGGGTAAACGGGGATATTCAAGATATCATTATCAAGGAGTGGTATGGAAAAATGAATCGATCGATGACGATACAAGAAATTTAGCTAAACTATCGTTGGATGATATTGACAAATATATTGATTCCAATGAGGACAAAACTTTTATGAAACGAAAAACAACGCACGCAAGTTTTTTATTATTGGACGAACTCGATGCAGTTGCATTTTGTGCAGTGCAAACAAATGTTCCCAAGACAAAGTTGTTGACAACCAGACCATTGCATAGTTTTGTTGATATTTCACACACTTTCGCTAGCCCTGATTTCTCGCTACGAGTTTGGGCATATACGCCTGGCGAAATACCCCAGCAGTCCCAATGGTCAAGAAATGCCATGTATAAATCTGTGAACCTACTAAAATCGCACAATCTTGATGTTGAGCCTTTGCTTTTCAATGTTCAGAATCAGCTTTTCTCGGAGATCTCGGTGCATTGGTTCTTACAAGAGATTTCGGTGATGATCTTTAGTCTTATGGACGCTGGAAATGACGCATACTTGCACTTGTATCTCATTGTTTCTCTCTTTCTCTTCCCCATATGTTTCGCATCTGAAACAGAGAGGATTTTCATTTCTCGTGATCAGCTCAGTCACAGTTTGACCACCTTTGTTAAGGGTATCGAAACAAATTATCGCAAATATCCCCCGCATATTCAAAGCCATAGCATGGCATTTGCCAAAATCATCAGAAAGTTGATCAACTCGATTAAACTTTTTCTGTCAAGGGTGCCTACATCTTTGGCTCGCCGAGTTCTGGAAGT
>JAJMKX010000023.1:0-67534 GCA_030569435.1 Metschnikowia koreensis | reverse complement strand
TTGGATCAGGCAAATCGACGCTTCTTGAAATGGTTGGCCGCACTAGTAATCGGCGATTGGCGATAATCTTAAATGAATTTGGCGATACAGCCGATATCGAAAAGGCAGTTACGATCCAGGACGGGGACCAGGGGAAAACGGCGGTCCAGGAATGGCTTGATTTGGGAAACGGATGTCTCTGCTGTACAGTTAAAGATAACGGCGTGATGGCGATAGAAAATCTTGTAGAACGGTCGGCCGAAAGAATCGACCATATTCTTTTGGAAACCACGGGAGTGGCCGACCCGGCGCCTATTGCCCGCATGTTCTGGCTCGACGAGGCATTGCTGTCGAGTGTTTATATCGATGCTGTAATCACTGTAGTAGACTCGGCCAACATTATGGCGTGTCTTGAGGATGTGGGAGGTCACTGGCATGCTGCTCGTAAATTAACGGATCATGACAATTCTACAAAAGAGAATGATAGAGACGGAGAAAAAGAGGAAGACGAACAATCTGAAGAGAATCAATTGTCACCCTTCGTCCAGGAAGGTATCACCACAGCACACCTCCAGATCGCATTGGCTGATTGTGTTTTACTCAATAAGGCGGATCTCGTTGCCTCCGACCCAAAAGCCATCGAAACACTCACACGCCGCATCCGCCAAATCAATGCTTCTGTGCCTGTACATGCCACCAGTTATGGCGATATTGCATTGGACAAAATCTTGGATTTGCATGCATTTGAGGCGCTGGCAGTGAGTGCGCTTACATCTACTGCAAACGATTGGGTTTATCACGACGACCGCATCGGCACCATCACGCTAGATTTCCCGTTTTTCGCCTCTCCTGCAGGATTCGAACAAGTGGAGGCGTTTCTCCAAAAAGTGCTCTGGGAATCTGAAGTGGGCGGGCATGAAGTGGAGATTCATCGGCTTAAAGGCATTCTAGTGTGTGGCGATGATGTGCGGGTGGTGCAAGGCGTAAGAGATACCTACGAAATCATTGAAAACGGGCGCTTGCCGCCGCTGATCTCCGAGAACAAGCTTGTGTTTATCGGCAAGGACTTGGTCCGCGATAATTTGCAAAAGGAACTTTACATGTTTTTGGATGCACATTAGTCTCGTGGGTGACTAGGGACATCATCTAGTTACTGCATTGTATATATATATAGAATAGAAAAGGGGATCTACATCATCCAAAAGAGAGGAAGGCAAAAAAAAAGAAAAAAAAACAAAAGCAGAAAATTTCGAATCCAAATGGATTAATAAATAATCACATTTCCTAAAATCATTTAAATTTTTCAGGTTCGGGCATTCTTCACTAAACTATATGTCGCATTTTTTTCCCGTTGGGAGATTTCTGGATCTGCCACCACCATCGCGTAATTTTACAGGTGCGAGACGGAAAGCTGAAATAGAGTAGAAGAAAAACAGAAAAAAAAAAAAAAAGAAAATAATAGGCATCAAACCCCACACTTTACCTCCAGACCCCCAAAACCAAAAACCATGTCTGAGGAAAAGAAACCGGTTACCCCGGTCGAACCACAAAAACCAACGAAAAAAAGCTGGACAAACCCTGCTCTTCGAGCCATGGGTATACGGAAAATCTCGCTTCCCTCTCGGAATTGGATGATTTTCTGGACGGTGTTGGCCACCGTAAGTGGAGGAATTTATTACGATAAAAGCCAGCAGAAGGCTATTCGTGAAAAATATATGAAACAGGTTGAACACTTGGGCCAGGAAGTTTATACCACAGACCGTTTACCGAGAAAACTCTCGATTTTCATTGCCCCTCCTCCCGACGATTTCTTGGAGGAATCGTTGCGTCATTTCCGTCGTTTTATCAAGCCGATTTTGAATGCCGCTGCAATTGATTATGAGGTTTATACTGAAAACAGACAGGGCGATATCCGGTCGCAAGTAGCCGATAAAATCAGACAATTAAGACGCGAGCAGATTTGGGCAAAACAGGCAGAATCTGAACGCGTTGCCCAGGAATCGTACGATAAGTCGTGGACCAAGTTTTTCCGTGAAAGCGTGCCGCAAGCATTCCAAAAACTCCGGAGATCGGAGCCTGAACAACCAGAGAAATACGTGGCTCGCCAACAATTATACAAACCTACCGACGTTTTGGGCCTTTATAAAGTTACCGAGCCGGTGACACCAAGCAGAGATTTCGAAAACGATGCGTTATTATGTGGTGGTGTGATTTGTATTGGCAGAGGCACCTATAAAGAGTATATGAACGGAGTGCACGAGGGACTTCTAGGCCCATTGGATAAGCCAGTGGAGGTTTTGAAAGTGGAAAATCCGGTCGATGGCACAGGCTCCGACACCGAGGCCGAGAAAAAGACTCCAGAAATCGCCGATTTCGCTGAAAACGAGGGCCAGGAATCCAAGAAACAGGACCCTGTACCTAAACCATATATTTACCCTAACGAGTATGCTTCTAGTGGCGAGTTGGCACCGGAATTGGATTTCTCCGAGGTGATCCGTAACAAAAACGGCGTTCCGGTGATTTTTGAACAACCACTTTACGTGTTTCCTATTCCCAAATTGACCGGGTTCATGAATATCCCCCGTAAAATCTATCGTTATTTTACCACCAGTGAGTTGGCCGAAGAAGTCTCGCACAATACAATGACTATAATCAACGGACAGAGCAGAGGTTTTGAATTCAAGGATAAGTTTATGGCGGGAGAAGAAGAAGTTGAATGGCCCAAGAAATGGGTGGCGAGAGGTAAAGAGAAAAACAGTGAATGGGTGCAAGAACTCGAGGTGGACGAACGGGTAGTTTCCAGAATGAAGGTTTATGATTCTGGCCACTAGCCAATGTATATAGATGCTCCTTGAAAGGGGCTTTCCAAAATGTTTCTTCTAATATTAATCTAGATCGCAAGCAGATAACTACAAAGAGGTCAAACCACGTAGAACGTTAATTGGAAGCTTTATCGAATATCGTTATAAATATCGCCCGATCGTATTTCTTAGATTTATTGTAAAATGCTCAAGGTCTTTTTCAGAAGCTTGGCTTACCTTCAGAAACTTCGGTCTTAACGTAAGAAAATAAATATTCATGGACCCACGATGCAAAAAAAAAAAAAAAAAAATAGAAAATTCAGATAAATATTGATCTTTTGAATCCAAACGATGCTTGATGTAAAGAGGCATTCCACTGAACAGATACTCGTTAGGTACGAAACCATATACGTGTTACAATTTTTTTTTTAGAATTTAAATTGAAAAGCAAAGAAGCATGAAAAGAATTGCAAACTGAAAACTTATGTTAGAAGTGAAACTCAGACCTAATAGCTCGGCGTATTACTCATAACATGTGGAATTACCACTGACACGAAAACGTGCGGTGATTTCAAAGAGGGAAAAATTTCATGGGCATACGAGAAAGTAAATAACCACACTGATAAGAAATAAAGCATGAGGCAAAATTGAGTCAATTTAGTGGAATCGCGGGCATGGACCTGAAATACCTAACATGAGAAAAAGAACTAAGGGAGAAGAATAAACAAGAAAAAAGGAATAGGGGTAGAAAAGAAGAGAAGAACAAAAATTGGCCGACAATACAGTGGGAAATTGCAAGTATGCCGGTCTCCACGTAAACGGGAACAGTTTTGTGGGGCATGCATTAACATGTGTCTGTTGACAAGATAAGAAGCCAAAAAGAAAAAATAAAAAAAACAAGAAAAAAAAAAAAAAATTTACAAGTGGCACGTCAAGATGAAACATGGCGAAAATTAGCGATCCAAAAGAAGAAGAAAAAAAAAACGTGGGCCTATGAAAGAAGGTGGATGGATGTCACAACGTTTGCCGTGAAAAAACCGGGCAATGGCCGTACCCCAGATTGCCGGCGGAATGGGGCGAAAAAACGCCGGATTCGAAAACAAAAGTTAAAAAAAAAAAATAATAATAATAATAATAATGAAAAAAATGCAACAGCGATAGCAGAAAGATTAGAGGGGGCGAGGCAAAAAGATAAGGATACGCCCGATAAGAGAAAAATATTAAGGAAAATAGGGAGCGGATGGTTCCACTTGCCGGAACTGGACGGGTCACGTGATAAAATTTGATCTTGATGGTTATTTGTCGGCCCGCGGAGTAGCGAACTCCGAAGTCCGGACTTGGCCGCCGAGAGGGCGAAATCTTGAGAAATCTCGAGGCCAAGAGACATGCGGCGGCCATGATTTGTCAAAGATAAGTGCGCACCGCGAAGCGAGGCAAAGCAAAAACCACCGGCCCGATTCAGGCGCGAGGTCGTTATGACTCCGTTGCACACGTGCACGTGCATGTGCGCGGGCAATGGTGGGATTTGATTGGCCCAAGATCAGATTATGCGGTCCGGATGCAGGATGGCGACTCAATTGGAACATTGCTTTTTTTTTTTTTAATTTGCAATATTTTCGGTTGAATCCAGTACTGGCGTCGCGTTGTGCCATTTCATATCGTCATGGTACATCAGGCATAGTAGCACAAGTTGAGGCCTGGTGCAGAAATAGTACTTAAGTCCAGGGAGATCCCCCGGCCTTATCGTAACGATTTCTCCTTTCCCTTTTTTTTTTTCTTTCTATTATTCACATCTTCAATAATAAATAAAAACAAACAAACAAACAGTAACCATGGTCTTGCCTCACGAACCCGAATTCCAACAAGCCTACAACGAATTGTTGTCTGCTCTCGAAGACTCCACTCTTTTCACCGAACACCCCGAATACAAGAAGGTGATTCCTGTTGTTTCTGTGCCCGAGAGAATCATTCAATTCAGAGTTGCTTGGGAAAACGACAACCATGAGGTCGAGGTCAACAATGGTTTCCGTGTGCAATTCAACTCTGCCTTGGGTCCATACAAAGGAGGTCTTAGATTCCACCCCAGTGTCAACTTGTCCATCTTGAAGTTTTTGGGATACGAGCAAATCTTCAAGAACGCGTTGACCGGTTTGATGATGGGCGGTGGTAAAGGAGGTTCCGACTTCAACCCTAAGAACAGATCCGACAACGAGATCAGAAGATTCTGTGTTGCCTTCATGAGACAATTGGCCAGATACATTGGTGCTGACACCGACGTGCCTGCCGGAGACATTGGTGTTGGTGGCCGTGAGGTTGGTTTCCTTTTCGGTGCCTACAAGCAGATGCAAAACAACTTTTCCGGTGTTTTGACCGGTAAGGGATTGTCCTGGGGTGGTTCTTTGATCAGACCAGAGGCCACTGGTTACGGTACTGTGTACTACGTCGAGAAAATGATCGAGAAGGCCACTGGCGGCAAGGAGTCTTTCAAGGGTAAGAGAGTGGCCATTTCCGGTTCGGGAAATGTTGCTCAATACGCTGCCTTGAAAGTGATTGAGTTGGGCGGAACTGTGGTGTCGTTGTCCGACTCCAAGGGTGCCATTATTGTGCAAGAAGGTATTACCCCAGAGCAAATCGAGGAGATCATTGTTGCCAAGGTCAAGTTCCAATCTTTGGAGCAAATCATTGGCAGTGCCTCTGCTTTCTCGGGAAAGAAGGTCGAGTACATTGAGGGTGCCCGTCCTTGGACCCACGTGGGCCAGGTCGACATTGCCTTGCCATGTGCCACGCAAAACGAGGTTTCCGGAGACGAGGCCAAGGCGCTTGTCGAGGCCAACTGTCTCTACATTGCCGAGGGTTCCAACATGGGTTCGACCAAGGAGGCCATCGATGTTTTCGAGGCCAACAGGGCCAAGGGCGTTTGGTACGCTCCAGGTAAGGCCGCCAACTGTGGAGGTGTCGCCGTGTCTGGTTTGGAAATGGCCCAGAACTCGCAGAGAGTCAAGTGGACTGCCGAGGAGGTCGACAACAAGTTGAAGGATATCATGTACACCTGTTTCGAGAACTGTTACGACACTGCCGTCAAGTACTCGGTGGAGAAGGACGCTGGCTTGCCTTCTTTGTTGAAGGGTGCCAACATTGCTGGTTTCATCAAGGTTGCCGACGCCATGTTCAACCAAGGTGACGTCTTCTAAATCTCGCCATCCCCTTTTTAAAGGCGCAAGGTCTACCGGGTAGGTCTATTTATACATGCACATATATAAAAAAGAAAACAGAAAATATACGAGTCAGGATTCAGTCTTTGGATTGTAGTGGCGAGAGTTGTAGTCGTTTTTCTTGGTGAAAGCAGGGAGGTTATGTGTGCTCCAGTTCTTGGTCTTGTTTAGTTATTGAGGGTGTTGAATTATCAGTGAGTAACTAGAAACTTTCAGTATCCCAGGGAAACGTATATTGCCCAATTTCTTTTGTTTCTTCTTATCAAGGAAATTATACACGTACTAACTAGGCGTTTTGCACTTTAATGTACAAATCATAGATGCCACTTGAGCACGAAGTGAAGGTTTGTTTTAAGAGAGCCGTGAATGCCTAGTAGGAAGGAGATTCGCTGTGTTTTTCGCCCGTCTCTGAAGTATGCCAAACATGAAATATGAACTAATTAACAATAGAGTTCAAAATTATCACAGTCATAGAAAATAATAGCTAAAGGCTGATTCTACTTGTCCTCTAACTTATATCGTGTCTTTTCTGGCCATTGAAATCTCGTTTAACCTCACACTAAGGGCCCTTACCATAAACCGTGATTTAGTTCAAAAAGAAAAATAAACTGAATTTTAAGAAAAATTATCACATAATGCGAAACTTACACTGAAATCACTAAAAAAAACCTTCACAATCTTGCCATTGACATTGATTCCATCAATACTACAGTAAAATAAGGATAAAGAAACGCGCACCAGGCTCAAGGCTGAAATTTTGAACAAACCACGCGTCGCGCGTTTCAGGCCACGCTAAACCAAACCCACGAAAAAAACTAGGGAGAGAACACCAGAGGATTTGAGAAGAACAGGAGATAAAAAAAAAAAAAAGAGCAGAATTGCAAGATCTTACTTATTAGCGAATTTAAAACAAAAAAGAAAAAAGAAAAAAAAAAAGAATACCTCGTAACTTTTTTAGAAATGGACGAGACCTTCAATTCTGTGGCCACAAAGCCTTTTCCTGATTTCAACACGGATTTACCCGAATATATCCCGGTGCACCCAAATCTTCGTCTTAGTAACGAGTTTTCCCAGATTCAGCACCTTAAAACCATGGACGAGCTGCTCCTTTCAGTGGCCAAAAGCGTCCAGAAATTCCTCAACTATGCGGCCGGCAACCCACATTTGCTCCAGGACCCAGATAATACGGTTTTTCTTGAACTGCAAGAAGAAACATATGCCAACATTCTACGGTCAAAATTACAACTTCAAACACTCCAGGATTCGCTTAGAACAGCTCATCAGGGCGTGTCGTTGGCGAAAAGCTCGGAAATGGCGCTAAATCTTGGAAATTTGCACGTTTATAAAAATGTGGACCGGCCCGATTTTGCTGATGTCATTCTCTCAAAGCTTGAAGACAGCATTTTGCTGCCGAAAGTGATTGAAAACCGTGTAAAAAACGACAACGTGTTGCAATTTATTCGCCACGCCAAATTCGTGCTTGAAAACCCGGAAGACCCGCTTCCCGACGAATCTACAGACGAAGAATTGGCGGTTTCTGGAGGTAAAATTTCATTGAAAGATCCACTCTCAATGGACTTCTTTTCTGAGCCAGTCATGTCGAAAGTTTGCCATCATGTTTTCGAACAAAAGTATATAAAACAGCAGTTGGGCCGGAACCGCCAAATCGATTGTCCTATCACTGGTTGTGAGGCCAAAGTTTCGGACCTGGACCTCCAGCAAGATTTGCTTATGGCATTGCGGGTGAAAGTGTTCCAGGCACGTGACAAGAAACGTGAACAGCGGGTTAGAATTTGAGGGAGTTTTGCTTTTGCTTTGCTTGATGAATGAATGATTATGAAGATACTGGGATGTGTTATACAGATCTTGAGTGTACTTTATTGCTTAAATTCTGGATCTTCAGTTTGTTGAAGCGTCGTTTATTTTTATGAAAAGAAATTGATGATTGCAAATCTTGAGATTAGGTATTGGAAATATAAGATTTGTGCTGGAAAGAATGAATAGTATCTACCTTTAATTTCCAGCCATGATCATTATACACTTAGTCTGTTTCTACTTTTGTATCATGACAATTCTTCTGTTGCCAGTAGGATTTTAACCAAAAGTTTCCGAGTCAGATTAATTACATTTATCAATATAGCTGAATACTGATTGCAAGATATATCAAATGTTGTAAACTCAAGAGGAGGGATCTTCAATACTTTTCCCGTGATCTAATTGATTGGATTTATATAGTTAAGGTCGGAGCCGGAAAACACCCTATTTTTGAAAGGCAAAAAACAGATGGAAAATACAAATCTAAATTCCAAAAATCTCCAGACCTTAATTTCCGCAATTAGTAAATATATCATATAACAAAGCCAATAATTCTAATAAAGTTAACTGTTATGATTAACCAATTCATCATTTGGCTGCGCGACTCTGGGACTGGTTCTGGCCCTGGCCTGGCCCTATTTCTTATCAGGCCCTAATACTCATTCCCATCATCGCACTGAGGCCCTAAAAATAACCACACTCTTCAATAAACATAATTCCATAAAATATTCACATACACTGAATAACAAAAAAAAAAAAAAATGCTGGTCAGCTTCAACAAGCCGCATGATGTGGATGTGCCAGTACATGACCTTGACGATCCCGAGGACGATGTGCTTTTTGGAGATTCCACCGGTCGCCGGAATCTGCATGGGTTTCTTGATTCGTTAGATTATAGTCAGCATGCAACGCCCGAACCACGGGGATTTTTCTCGAAATTCCGAAAATTTCTTACTCGTGGTCCGCGTGACGCCTCCTATGAACTTATGGATGGACATGACGATGTGGAGTTTTTCAATGTAGAGGATGATTATGAGAATGAAAATAATAACGATAATGGTCACGAAATGGGATCGGCAGGCCCCGATTTACGCAAGTTCCAAATCAAGCGGCTCGAGCGCAAACTCAATAAAACGATTGTGGCATTTGCATGCGGACTAGTATTTGTGTTTAGCTTTTTATTTTTCACAAAGGACTCGTTCCAAGGCGAACTGCCCTTAAAAAAAATCGTGCTTTCGAATTCAACGCATAATTTCCACCCTACAACCTTGATGATATCATTGGATGGATTCCACCCACACTATATTTCGGCTGAACGCACGCCTGCACTCCATAATATGCTTGTTAATGGATATGGCGCCCCGTATATGGAGCCTTCTTTCCCCTCACTGACGTTTCCGAATCACTGGACTTTGGTCACGGGGCTTTTTCCGGCAGACCATGGTATTGTAGGTAACACTTTCTACGACCCGCAATTGCAAAAACAGTTTATAAATACAAACCCCGATTATGGGCTCGATCCTCAGTTTTGGCAAGGCGGCGAACCTATTTGGACCACTGCTGCCAAACATGGGGTACGATCGGCCATCCATATGTGGCCCGGCAGTGAAGTGCCTGGTGTTGGTGATAACGGGCCGATGAAAATCGATAAATATAACGGCACTGAGCCTCTCTCTGCGAAAGTCGACCGTGTTTTTGGCTGGCTAGATGTGGAGGAAATCTCGGAAAGGCCCGAGTTGGTTTTGGCGTACGTGCCGACCATCGACCAGTTTGGCCACAAATACGGTATTTCCGGTGACGAATTAGTCGGGGCCTTGAAACGCGTAGACGATTTTGTCCAGCTTACACTTGATAAATTGGCCGAACGGAATCTTAGGAAAATCGTTAATGTGATTATCGTTAGTGACCACGGCATGGCGCCGACATCTAATGACCGGCTTTTGTTTTTAGATGATGTGGTCGATACTCAGAAAATCGAACATATAGATGGCTGGCCGTTATTTGGATTGCGTCCTAAAAAAGACCACTCAATCGACGAAGTTCATGCTGAAATTAAGGGGAAACTAGAAGCTGCCTCTGCCGATATACGAGAAAATTTCCGCTTATATCGTGTGGAGGAATTCCCCGCAGAATGGAATTTCGGGGGCCAAGAATCGGCCCACCGGTTCAATTATCGTTTGGCACCTCTTTGGTTAGTGCCTAATGTGGGCTACTCAATCACGACACGGGCCAGTTTTGCAGAAAATAATAACGATTATTATCCAAAAGGTGTGCACGGGTATAACAATACCGAGCTTTTGATGCGGGCGATTTTCTTGGGCGAGGGCCCTTACTTCGAGGCCAAACTAGCCCAAAACAAAAAAGTCGTGCCTTTCCCTAACGTGAATGTTTATAACATTGTGTGTGACACATTGCAGATTCCACCCAGTGCCAATAACGGGACCTATATGGGTAAGGCGTTTTCAATTTCCTCCGAAAATCGCTTGCCTAAAGACTGGTCCGACCATTTGGTATACCCCAATTTACCTTATGAAGTTGACCATTTAGTAAGAAACGCGACTTATGACCAACTTTGGCGCCCCTCTTATAAAGCTCTGGCAAGTGAAGCTGAACCTGCTGTCCCTTCTATAATACTGTCATCTGTACCTGACCCAGAACCACTGTTACCAAAACCAAGCGATTTCTTAGAACCGACTCTGCTGGCAACTACTACTCACAGCACACAAACATCGAAAACAGGGGGATTTTTCGGAAACTTGCTTGGCGGAGTGGGTGATATCATTGACGAGTTTGACGAGAGCGTGGAAAATGCTATAGAAGATGCTCTTGAATATGCGGATTCTTGGATCGGCGGCAACTCAGATACGGACGAAGATATATAGATAGCGCTGTGTTAGCGAATTGCGATTATGGATTGGTGGTTTTACAGTATTGGCTTACGAGGGGCCATTAGCTTTGTCTTTGTTATAAAAGTAGATAATTTTGATTTTGGATAAATAAATCGGTGAATTTCTGACAAAAAAAAATTCAACGGAAAGATTTTTTTGTTTTTCTTTTACAAACTATCTCGCTGGCGTCTTTTTTCCTGAAACTGTATTTGAATATAATCCCCAAATAGGAAATCTTGTTTGACGACTGTTGCTCAGCCGTCAAATTCCAATTACCAAATTACATGAGCTTACACTGATCTCTTTGCTCGAATCACAACAGGCTATGAAGACGAATACCGTCGTAAACTTTCAGGGATCTCTCATTTCATTTTATTTGAGGTTACCTGAATCATCTTTCTTGAATAAAGGAATAATACAAAAGAAACACAGATTCCAAGCCATGTGTTCAAAACTGGCAATATTCCCAAAACTATGGGTTTCATTTTAGATCATACTTCTGTTTTGCTTTTTCAATCAACATATATCCAGAAAGCTCTCTTCGTCAATGCGTTGTGCCCTTAAAATTCATTACCTTTTCGAAGCAGGGCTATTCAAAATGCGAGTAGCTTTGGTATTTTGGTTGACTATATTAGTAACGATGATTCTCGCTGAGAAGTTGACTCAAGAAATCATACCAAATGTTCCTAAGGGCGACAAGTGTCTTATACATGATGAACAGAAAGGTCGGCTTCTTGACGAGTCATTTTGTGGGGATCTTTTCGCTGTTCGTTTAGAGCTTGATAAAATCGAAATTGCAAACGGAAACCGTTTGTTGGACCAACTTTTTGCAGAATTGAAGTCATTTGTTCACCAAAATTGGTTTGATTTCGAGAAGTTTGCAATTAGGGCGCCTCAACTCAGAACCAAACTTGAAACTTTGGACCATTTCTTTGCTCAGAAATATCTATCAGAACTGAGTTTCACTCATCGAATGTTTCAGGATATGCTTGAAGTGACTGAATTCATGAAGTTTTGCTCGCATTTAAATTATGAAGGAGATCAATTGATTTACCACGTGTGCTTACGTCATCTGCAAGCCATGGTGTTGTACGATGCTAAAGGTCGAATAAATCTAACAAACCAGAATTATTCTGAACAGATTGTCAATCTTTGGAATGATGTGATATTGTGTGAAGCTAAATTCAGAACGGTTGAAAATCCAACATCCTTTATCAAGGCTATGTTTTTTGGGCAGGTGGCCCGGGTGAAGAAAAAGCTAGAACACCTCATTAGCCAGATTCCAGAACCCAAAAGTTTTCTTTTTGAGATTTGAATTAAAGAACTCAAAAATTGAAAGCGGTCCGGGATTTTGGTGGTCATGTTCAAAAGGAAGTTCTGAAAGGACTAGTAATTATTAAAGCCACTGATTATCTTTCTTACTATAATTCAAAAACATTTCAGATTCTGAAGCTTTTTTCAACACTTTAAAGATGTTTTAGCGTTGAAGTCAATGAATTGACTCCATTATGTTGATCTAATATCGTGATTATTAAAATATAGTAATTGGCTGTAGTATCGAATACTAATTCGAATGTATATTTTTATTAATTCTATAGTATTAAATTCAACTGAATTATACAGTGAAATAATAGTTCCTATAAATATAACGAATAATGCATCACCCATACGATTAAGTAATTTGTGTTGAAGAGAATGCCTTTTATGTTTCTCGAAACTTCTTAGTGTTTTAAAATACATACCAACCACACGCTCAATGAACGATTTAGTTGACTGGTAGATGCTTAAATACTAGATTCGCCCCACTCAATAATTTAAGATTACATATATTTTTTTCAACACAGGGGTTTTCGGATAAGACTTATGGTGTTCAAAGATTAGAAAACCTTGCTTTGTCATATAAAAAAAACCTAAAAGTTTACACTTCAAATGAGAACCAAGTCCATTCTAACTGCTATCAAAGTCATAAGTTTGGTTGCCAGAGTAACCAGTTGGACCGGGTTTAAGTGGGATATAACAGTTCCTAGCCCAAGACGGGAATTGGGTTGTATTGGGGAAGAAGGAGTTCCTGATACGTCCTATGATGATTCACTCTGTGATGATTTGCATGTGTTACAAGAGGAAATTGATCGCAAAGAGATTGCAACGATACACTTCTTGTTGGAGAATTTTACCATCCGTTTGAGAAATTTTGTTAACGAAGCCAATTTTGATCTTACCGGATTCAAGGCTGAGGAAAAAAACTTGGAGGAGAAACTTTCCGAAATCAGGACCAAAGCAGACAAATTCTCTTTTGATTTAAAAATACGCGAACATTTTCTATTCAACTTGATATATTTGGACTTATTGCGTGACTCGGTCAGATACTTGGAATGTTTTTATTCTGGGGATTTTCTAGGGAATCATCTAGTTTGTAGAATGATCGATCTTTATGTGAGGTCTTTCACCTTTCAAACCAGAAGCCACGAGTTTGATACTCGCTTTTGGGATTACAAGTCCAAAGCCATTTGGCTAGCTCGTTCTTTGAGCCTTTTGAAAGCAGAATTTTCGGAATTGGAGCAAGAGAAGCATATTCTATTTCCTGTGCGGTTGATGTTTCATGATCAGGCTGAACGAACGTCAAAACTTCTCGAGGCCTGTGCCACTAGAATCTTCACCGAGGGAGAAAAATTTGAAAAGAATCGAAAATGGCGGTAGAGTGCTAAGTTTCTTACGGAAGATCACTTTGTTTTAATCTTTTGCGAACACTTATTATAAAAACAGTCCTATTTGCAACAAGTGAAATCATTTCATCCCGTAAAAAATATTCACTTTGCTTAATTTTCGTGTTTTATTCGACAAATAGAATTTTCATTTGGGTAGCCAAATTTCATCTTTGTAACATTTGAATTCATAGTTTTCAGGCTTTTGAATCACCTATTGTCTAAGAAGAAGGAAAAATGCACGAAATATTTGGCTATAAAATTCAGTCCTAAAAATGTGAAACAGCTTCTTTTGAAAATTCGGTTTTCCCGCTGCTTTGAAAAAAGAGAGATATCTCCTGGGATAATGTTTTACAGCGCACGCGGTTTCATTCGAACATGTCTTCTTGATAGAGCTATAATTGGTCCAAAGAAGGTTTAAATTGTTAAATTGTTTCAAGGTCTGAAATATAACTCTGTATGTTTTATTCCTGAGTCATTGTATCTTCTGGATTTATTTGATGGGTGACATCAGCTGAGTATTTCATGCTGCACAACTTTTAAAATAAGGAAGTAATACAGTGATCAAACAAACCTAAAATGAATTGTTTTTTTCTTTTGAATTTCAGAAAGCGAATAAAATAACAGCCATTTGAATATCAAAAACAAAAGTAGTAATAGCGATAAAAGATTGTTCAGTCATCTCCCGTAAACAGGTCGTGTTGACAGGAGGTATGAGCTTCGTTTCAATTATTTTGTCATCCGTTTCCATGTCTTCTTTTTTAAAACAAATTCACAAACCAGTAACTCCAGTAAATCACATGTTGAGACCGTCTACACTCCAAAAATGAACTATTTTGAGAGAAATTTGGGATTTTGAAAGGTGAGTTTCCCTACTTGCGGTATATTTCCAACGGTCCAGATTTCAAAAGTATATAGAGGTTTCTTTAGGGCTGATAATTCACAACGCTGAACTGGAGCGATAAGAAAAAAAAAAATTAAAGAGAGGCATGTGCAAGAGCAGTCAAAAGGTATACGTGGCAAAAACTTTGTGTCTTGTGTTATATCTACTTCAAGTAGTAGTTGCGATGACTAAAAATCTAGGGTTTTCGGGGGAATTGAAAAGTTACTTTAGACATATTCTGCCCCAATGTTTTGACACTGTTCAGTCACTGAAACCCGCCTATGACGAGCTGCTTTGTGACGAGTTGAAAGCTTTAGGAAAAGAACTTGAAAATGTAGAGCCTCCAAAACCTGATGAAGTGTTAGAAAAGTTTGTGAATCGTTTGAAATCTTACGTAAAATACGATGTGTTTGACTGCCTGGTATTCGACACTATAAGCTTTGACTCTGATCAGAAAGAATTACAAGCAGAGTTTGCTGAAATTGAAGATTGGATTGGACACTTGGAAATCCCCCAGCTTACACTTGCTAAGTATATATTTGATATTATGACCGAAGCTTCCAGGTTTATGAAATGTTATTCAAAAATGAATTTATTAGGTCATAAGTTGGTATACACAGTTGTTGAGCTTCGTGTGAGTGCTTTAGCCATGCTTAATTTATATGGAATACTAGACCTGAGCATTGTGAGCTACAGAAACAAAATTAAAAGGATCCGAGATCATCTATGTCTTTCGGTAAAGGAATTTGATGACCTATTTGCTCCCTCACTTATGATCAAAATCATGTTCAACGACCAGGTTCGTCAGATTAAAAAAGTACTCAAAGTTTTAGAGAACCATGCTTCAAAATCACTAAAGTAAATTGCACACGTCACTGATAAATAATATTGATCTTTTCCATCATTTTATTTTCGTAAAACTGAACCACGTGAAATTTAAACTTTAGGAAAAACTCGGTTGGAAAAGTAAAAGACAAAAAGGAAACAATACTTTTGTAAATAGTCTCGCATCAGAAAACCTCAAAACACAAAGTCCAAAAGACTGTTTTAGCTGCCTTGTGGCTTTGTTAAAAACGGGGCTTATGATGATGGACTATTTATATCAATAAAGATTCAAAACAAGAAACCATGATTGAAGCCTGCGATTCCTAGCCACTACTCTCTTCAATAATCCTTTTCTTTCGAGCTCTTACCGACGGTCTTTAATCTAGGGATTCACTTTTTCTTGGACAAAAAAGAAAACGAATAATGCAGATGAATTGGTTTAACGTTTTAGTGTTGGTTTCATCCCAAGCTTATCTTAATTTTACGTCTGTTGCGAAGGTTCAAGATGAAACGAAAAGGTTATTCAACCATAAGAGAGATTTCTGTCTGAGTGGGATAAAAGATCTGGGCAAAAATATTGACGAGGGTCTATGTGAGGATCTTTCAAGCATCCAGCATGAATTTGATAAAATAAAAAGACACCAAGCCGAGAAACAAGCACAGTTTATTTTGACCCATTTGCAAGGATTCATGATCGACTCATATTTTGACTTCAAGAGATTCTCCTTGGAAAAAGACGAATTAAGACAGCTTCTTCGAGATATGACAGATTATTTTGAAGCAGTGGCGGGTTCTATTATGATGGTGATTAATAACATATTTCAAGATATGACAAGAGCAGCTAAATATATGGATGTATTCTACTTCCTGAATGACCCTAGCCATCAATTAGTTTGCGAGGTGACCGAGCTTCTTGTCCGTGCAATTTTATTACAAAATCATCATGGAATGCTTGACTTCCAAAAAGATGGGTATATTGAGGCACTAGCTAACATTTGGAATGGGATAGTTTTCAGCGAGGCAAAATTCAGAATTTTGAATGATACGATTCTTCAAGTGTCTTTGATATTTCACAATCAGGTCTTCCAAGGAAGGCAACTACTTGAAACATTTTCAAAACAGCTTTGGGAACATAAGAGAATCGAGTTATGAAAACGAAATTTGAAACCAGAATTTTCAACTGCGGTCAAAATTCATTGGTTTTTTTTATTTTTCTAGTTTCTGTTTTTCACTATTGAAGTATTGTATAGTTTCTATAGCTAAAACTTGCTAGATTTTTGAATCATGAACGTCATTGTGGTTCTTAATCTGAAAGAAAAAGTCACCGATACAATCAGGTTTTGCTATTCTCTGAATTCTTCTTCCACCTCACTTTTTAACTAAGTAATTTTCTCATCAATTTTATTCCAAGATTAAGTTTTACGACTTCAAATTCCCGATTCAATTATAGCAAATTTAAATCATACGGCCCGCTTCAAAATTTCTCTATTGTCAAGAATCATTTCTTCGAAATTCATATAAATATTCTTTACTGTGGGACTTAAAACCGTCTCTCTCATTCATTTATGCACCGGAAGTAAAGCTCTCAGAAAATGAAAAAGATTTTGGTAGTCGGAGTGATCTTGATGTTTGTTGAATCGACATTCATAACCAGGAGTAACCCGTATAGCATAAAAATACTCAAGGATAAACCTTTTTCCAACAACACTTCACAGTCGCTTTATTACATGCGTAGAAGAGATGTTGCTAATCTTAACTTGACAGCGAGAGCAAACCTTGCTCAACTAGATCACTTGATAGAATGTTTGAAATCATTTCTAACCCAAGATTCTTTTGATAAAGTTGGTTTTGCCCAACTGGCCGATATGCTTCGAGAAGAAGTTTTATACTGTGGGTCGTGGGTTTCTCAAATGGTTCCTTTGACTTGGCAATTATTGAGTCGATTCAAATTTGCCCACAAATTATTTCTGGAAATGAAGATTGCAATCGAATACTTTAAATTCTACTCGCGTAAGAATATTGGTCACGATCTTGTCCGCCAGATAATTGAACTCAATCTTGGAGTACTTGCTTTATACGGGCCAAATGGCTTGTTCGATCCTACAATAAATGGCTATGCAGAGACGGTCTTAAAGCTAAATGTGCTGTTGGGGATTTTGGAAAACAAATTCCGAAGATATACCGCATTTCCCCTCAGCGTGAGCATCTTGTTTGAAGACAAATATGCAAAAGCAAGTGCAGCTCTCATAGAGGCTGAAAGATGTGGCAAATTTTTTGCAGCCAGTATTGATGAAGAAGATGATTATAAATAATATAGAAACGCTCTTGTGATTAAAAGTTTTTCTGATTCTGTCCCACGATTTCATTAGAGGAGAGGTAGAGAAAAACAGCGTCAGATATTAGTATCTGAACGATCTTCTGACTTGGAATTTTCAATGATGATTTTGGCAATCGACTCAAAACTTGAATTCTACATACTTTATTTTCTTTTCTAATAATAATTTGAGATCAAAAGAAGGCATTGTAACTACTTCATCCACAACTTAAAATCCTCAAAATCGCAAAATAATCGGAATTTGTAAAACAAAGCCTTCATATGAAACGAAGACAACTCATCATTCCACAATAGTGAAATTAGGGCAAAACTCAAATCAAAGTTTTGAGATCAAAAAGAGGGTCTCCAGTTTCTTTTTGTTTTTTGATTTCTTTCTGATTCTATAATTTTTCACCACTCAAGATGAAAGTGAATGCACCCTTACTTTTCCTACTTCGTGTCAGTTGCCAATTCATGGCTCTTACTATTGCAACACCAAACAGACTTCCGATTCCAGAAGTGATACCAAAGTCCATTTTAAGCCTTTCCCTAACTGAAAATTACACGATTGGTCATGTACAATCAGTAAATATCGAAAGGCATGATGCTGGGAGTATTTTGGAAAGTTTTGTCAATTGTTTGAAAACATTTATAACTGATATCCGATTTCACAAAGAAGTTTTTGAATTACAGGCAGAAAAACTTGGTCGTGAGCTCTCCGAAATCGAATTTTGGGTTGGAAAAACTTACGCTCACAACTCGGGAATTTTAAGTCAACTCAGATTTTCTAGACGAATGTTTCAAGTGATGAAAGATGCAGCAGATTATTTACGATTTTACACCATCAATGACTTGGACCAAAAGTTGTTACGAGGTATTATTCAGCTCAATGTTAGGATTTTAGAATTACACAATTCTTTCGGACTTCCAGATCCCACAGTTGATGGATATAGTGATAAGATTTATTTTTTTGCCCTTGCTATAAAATTGTGGGAGAAACGGTTTGAACAGATTGTTGGCGCTTCTCCCGAAGTCCAGATTCTATTTGAGACCCATTATACTCAAGCTGAGGAGGCCCTTCAAATCTTGAAGGAATTTGATCCTTTGATGGCGCATAAGCACTAAAACATTAAAGGTTATCTTAAGGTATGCTCTAAAAATCTTTTATTATTGCAATTTTTGGAATCACACAGTACATTCGAATAGTTTGTTTGTTCTTTCTTCAAAGGGTATGGTCTTCGAAAGCTAAATGAATTGAACGACTACACTATAAAATATCTTTTTCAGAAGAGGTTTCGCAAATTCATCTGGTTTGTATAATGAAAAGAGAAAAACTTTTCAATTTGAACAATCTTCTCCGTATTAAATTTTTTATACATATTCTGGAATAGTTTCTTTCCGGCAATTCTCACCTAGAATCTCTGACGTGTAATGTAATCAACTTGAAATTAAGACGCATTGTTTTTCAATTGTCATCAGAATCTATATCTCTTTGAATCTTTAAGAATTGTCAGCTTAGCATATTTCTCTGCTAAATGGTATTTTTGTTCTCATGTTCAATGCTAATTAATCGACTTTATAAACCCTAAGTTGATGGCTTTGAGACTGAATATTTATATTTTTTGGGCATCAAAATAAACGTGGCCCAAGCTAAGGAACAATGGAAAGTGTAAAACCGAATAGAATCATATTGTTATTGAGAATTATATGACTTATTTCTTGAGCCCTAGGATTTCATTGTTCCTTGGAAATATAAAACCTCTACCGATTCCAGGTGAATATTCAATTTCAATTCAGATACAATAACATGTGGGCCTTCTTGCTAGTGCTGTTTTTCCTAGTTTTCCTGATGGGATCACCGGTATTACTTAACCAAAAGAAAACATTATCGACTTTGACGCCAAACTCCAAAACCCCGACTACCTAAGTGAGCCAGTTTATTTGCGTGTTCGTTCTTTCGATAGAAAGAAAAAAGAAGTACTGGATGAAAACAATATTTTGGAACCCTTCTTCCAACACTTAAAGCAATTTGTGAACGATACTAGCTTTGATTATCTTCGCTTTGATACTGAGCAGAATTCGCTCTCCTAAGAACTTTCAAATATAGCCAGTCAAATCAGACACTCGGCCCCTCAGATAAGGATCTTGAACCAACTTTCATTTTGCAAACATGTACTAGAAGCCATGAAACGATCTGCTAAAAAGTTAAAGCATTACAGTGCTTCCGAATTGTATCCAAATATATGGCTTTTCAAGATTATTGAACTTAACATCAGATTACTCGCTTTGCACAATTCTCAGGGCAAGCTTGATGCTCAGATCCCTGGTTACTTGGATACACTTCTGCGGTTTAATAAGAGTATTTACTTCTGGAGACTTATATTCAAAAAATTAAAAGATGTACCGGAACAAATATGGCTGAGTTTTGAAAGCGAAGCTGCTTTGGCACAAAAAACGACCGAGTTCTTATTTGCCCAGGTCCATGTGCCTAAATTGATAATGAAGTGGAAATAGGCTGGAATCTTAAAACTCATGCGGTTTACTTCGGGGCTGGATAATATCCAGAGCCAATCTCGCAGTTTTTAGGAGTGTATTTTATGAATTCCCAAGAACTTTTAAACACTTGTTTTTTGTATGTAAATGCGCATAGTTTTCAGTTGAAAGCTTGACTTAATCAAATTTCATCGTTGCCTTTACCCTGCAACTTCGTCAGAATCCCGGAATTTGTTACATCTTTTTATGGATTCTCATGAAATTTCCCTTCCTTCCTTTGTTTAGAAAAAGGAACCAGACTGGGGACAATCTTATATCCAGGCTGTGTTTGTCAAAAATAAAGACTTCATTGCGGAGTTTTTTTCTTGAGTGTTTTTAAACAATTTATAATAATTAAGATACGCTTCTAAGAAAAACTATGTTCTAATGGAAACAATTAATGATCATTTTAGAGCGGACTTATAAGCAACTTCATATATAATAACCTAAACATTGTTAAGGCAAGTTTAACGTGAACAACATCTCGAAGGGTATCGAATTCGATTAAGTGTTTCATTTAACACTCGAAGAGTTTTCTTGTTTGTCTTTTTTTTTTTTCTTTTTTCGAATTCCCTTAAATAGAACCCACCTGCCCCTTGAAAAAAAAAAAATCCCTTCTCTGAGTATTCGCTGCACAGCTTTACAAATGTTTTTCACCCTTTATTTTGCACTTTTCCTGTTTTCAACGATCCCCCAAGTAGTTGCCTTTAAAAGAAGCTCTTCTCAATCTGTGATCCCTGAATCTAGCACAAGCATTTTTTCTACTGGCCTTCCTACACCTACTTATTTTCGAAAAGAAGATATGGCCAAAATACCTCAAGACAAAAAAATTGAGTTCTTTCATAAAATCGTGGATTCCATTCACGCAGAATTATCGAACTATTTCGACATGAACTGCATTGACTTTCCTGAATTTTCACCCCGGGCCAGTATTTTGGGAAGAAAAATATCCGATTTGGTTGAACTTTCGGAATCCTTTCTTGTTCAGGACGAAGAGCTTGCACAAAAAATAAAATTTAGCAAATTAATCTACCACAAAATGTTGAGTTCGGCAATGATTTTAAAAAATGGTAAAGATTTTTCCAAAAATGATCAAAAACTATTCTGTGAGATTTTTCTCGTCAACATCAGACTTTTGAAGTTGTGTACCTTTACTGGACATCTCGATCTCTCGCAAAATGGCTATGTGGACAATATCCTCCATACCTGGAACAAAGTAAATCTTATCGACTCAGAATATAAGGCTTTAACCCAAATTTCTTTTGCAGAAAAAAAAATGTTTGAGGATCAAGTTTTTCGTGCACGAATAACCCTTCAGTATCTAGCAAATCAGGTTCCTCGGCAAAAGGACTGGTTGTTTTGAGATTGTTCTGGGGTATTGGCCAAATTAGAAAGCCTGAAGTTGTTCAAAGGTAGGTGGTTTTTGTTTCATCAAATATATGATTCGTCTAAAGTCATTCTTGAATAATTGGTTTAGCTTTTTCTTACCTTAAACAAGATTCTTGAAGAAAAATCTACTTGTTTTATCTGTCTAATTCACATGTTCATCCTTTGATGATCTTGTCAAGGAAGTCAGATCAAAAGGTTTGCGTTTATGAGTTGTTTCATAGTTTTAATTGATCTTTCTGTATTTCTTTATGTGATGTCTCTCTTACTGTAGAATAATAGGTGAAACATTCTGTTGCATACCCGATATCTTAAAAAGCACCAATCAAAAAGTACATAGATATTCATACTCGAAACTAGAAGTTATTTCCAAGTTGGTTTTGAACAAGAAGTGAAAGAAATTGAACCTTAGCTTTTGGAAACATCTCGTCTTGAAGAATCAATTTCCTTCCTCGCTGCCTTGATTTTCTTCGCTATTCCCTGGCTTTTAACATCTAAGTTTTGAATCAGCTATTGCAAGTCTTCTGATTTCCGAAGAATATCTTTACTCTTTTGCAAATATCTTCTTCTCGTGCTAGAAAAAGTTTTTGGAAAAATAATTCATTGAATAATCTATGATTATCCACTTCCATTAGCCTTCCTTTGTAAGAAAATTGCCTCGTTTTAAATTTTTGAATGTTTCCCTGTTAGTCTCTACAAAATTGCCTTCACAAAATCAATATTTGGTATAAAACTCAACGTGAATCAAATTTTAGGACGCATAGCCTTGGCTGCAGTTTGACCATACTTTTCTTGGCTTTCAAACATAAATCATAAAAAAGACACGAATATTGAGGATCAATTTCCTGTCTAGCTTACTAAATTTTGAGGCTAAAAATGTTTCTCCCTTCAATATTCCTTTTATTCTTAGCTGTATCAGCTATCTCTTTGAAAAGTCAAAAGGTACACAAATTGACATATCCGGCAAAATTTGGAAATTTAACTGATTTCCTCATTGAAGCAAATTTTTACTATTGTGAGAGCAAGTTTTTATCCAAGCGTGATAATGAAAGTAGTAGTGTGTGGAACGTGACTGAAGAAGTTGATGATTTTTTAGAAAGGTATATCGGCGAACTAAAGACATATATCAGTGTTACTGGTGTGGACTTTTCGGGATTTGCTGATGTTATTGGAACCTTGGAAATGGATCTTCGAATGGTGAAGAAACTTGTGGCCTATGATTTGGTGTATAACCTGGAACTCTTTACAAAATTCGATACAGCAACCCAAATCTTTCGTACATTAAGGAAGGCACTTGAAAATTTGAAGAGCATCAATAGCATAGACCCGCAAATAAAAAAACTTCTTCATCAACTTATTGAAATCAATGTTATCACTGTCAGTCTAAAAACTTCCCATGGACTCCTCAATCTTGAAACTGAAGGAGTTTTGGGTAAGTTGTTACAGCTTTGGAACAAACTTGCTTTTTGTATAATACAATTCAAATCCTTGGCTAACGTGCCAGTGGATACGATATTCATGTTTGAGGATTATTTGGTGGATGCAAAAAGGGCCCTTCATTCTTTGGCGGCTCAAATCCCACAGAGCAGAAAAACTCATTTTTTTTTTTTTTTTTTTGGTGAAAATGTAGCGATTTATTGAATTTGATCTTGAAGTAACAGCCATTTTCATGTAAGGATGTAGCTCTGATAGAAATCCTTTGGGAAAAGGGATTAGGTGTGGGTAGAAAAACCAGGTATTTTCGAACGGAAAGAAATTGTATTGATTTTCCAAACTATTTATACATCTTAGCTACTTCTTTATTGGATACTTAAGACCTTTTCAGAATGAGACAATTTGCGTCTTTTCAAGTCTTCAATTTGGTCACAAATAATCGGGAGCCATGGTCCGATTAAGTGGTATTATTGTTTCTTAACTTGAACAAGTAAATGTTATGTGAAGATCCCTCCTTTCATCCAAAGAAAACCAAAAATTGAAGAAAAGATACGATACGAAAAATTCATGAATTCAGAGAATCGACCCACAATATTATCGGTTTCGATGCTGTGGCTTTGTAAAATTATATCATGAACAGCAAACTCTGAAAGAACAAATCGGGCTCAAACAATTAGAAGATAACCGGCACTTTTGGTTCAATTCAGAAAGAATTAGAAGAATAGGGAAACAGATTTCTTAAAAATTTGCCAAGGGTTCTCAGTTGATCCAACAGAAGCAAACCTGTCCTTAAGATAATTATAACATCACCTTTAAAATTAATTCTTGTTTCTTTTTCCCTTTTCAAGAAAGAGATGTTGGTGCAATTACACTGAAATCAAGTCTCAGTTCAAACTTCACATAATGACTTATTTTTTTATCTGCTCTACGAAACTAAAAACACATATTCCATTCCAAAACACCGTCCCCTTTAAATTTATACACTATAACCAAAATAACCTCAATTCCATTCATTTACCACGTCTCAAATGGGTCTTTGTCCACCTCACTCACCTCGATTTCCGCTTCTGGAAGTTCGGCCTCTAGTTGCAGCTTTAACACACGCAAAAACGCCCGTTCGGTGTTTGAGTGGTTGCAAGCAATCACCGAGGATCCCGATTCAGTAAAGAAAAGCGCCTCATGATGCGATAACTCGCCGGTAAAGTACAAGTCGGCTTTTGAATTTTTAAACACCGAGCCGCCTGAACCGGCACAAATGGCGATTGTACGCACGGCCTGTGTCTGGTCCTGTTCTCTTGCAGTAGCTACTTGCACATGCGTCAAATCTAAAGACTGTTTTACGTTTTTCACAAGTTCTTGGAGAGATGCAGGTTCTGCAAGCGTCACGACTCTGCCCATTCCACAGCCTTCCTCCTTTGCATCGGGCTCAATCACTTCACGAGAAGCCTCTTTCAAATTGCCCAAAATACCGTCGGCCAAGAAATCATTTACACCTCCCTTGGCACTATCTACAGCCGTGTGAGGCGAATAAACGCTGATGTTATTCTTGATAAGTTTGATCAAGGATTTTTGCTGAGGGTCCTTTTGCGTGATCGATTTTAACCCCCGGAAAATAAATGGGTGGTAAGCAATCACCACATTACTATTTTTATCAACGGCCTCTTGAGCCACCGATTGAGTCAAGTCAATTGTCAAAAGAATTTTGCATTTTCCCTCTTCATTGCTGGCCAAATTCTCTGTTGAAGAGTCGACTAATAAACCAGTGTTATCCCATGTTTTATCGGCCAAATGCAAAGGATATAATTTTTGAACTGCTTGTTAGAAAACCTCGAGTTGAAGAATAAAGAAAAAGAAAAAGAAAAATCACATACTGGCACCGGTCACTCTGGTGAGTGTTTTCGTGGATGTTGGTAAAGGCATGTTCAATGGTCGAAAAAACTGAAAGAAATTGAGTTTCGAGTAGAATGAAAAACAAAATTAAAGAATTAAAGATTGTTCATCTAAAATCAGCTGCAGATTCCGCGAAACGCGTTTTTCGAAAAAAAAAAATGTATACTGCCCCCTGCCAGAATTGAACTAGCGACCTTTGCATTACAAGTGCAACGCTCTACCACTAAGCTAAGGAGGCAATACAGCAGTTCTCGAAATTGAAGGATGGATTCCTACGAGTTTTAACAAAGAAATTGAATTTCAGACTGCCATTACTCGATCAAAATCGATATATTCTTCAGTTTTCAAACTTCTTCTTTTTTTTTACATGTTTAAAGGGTCTCAAAATCGATTACCTAGTCAAAATTGGAAAGTTATTTGATTGTTATGTCTCTATAAGATTATAGGAGGCTTCTCTTCAAATTTTATACCTATCAAGCTGAAATATATTAATGTCTCCTGTGTCATATGAAATATATCAGTAAATGAAATGGGATCTAACTTTAAATCATTTGCTGCAGTTATTTTTGCTTGAACCCAATAATCTGAAAAATCCAGAAACACTCAGTTCTCAAGCACCAGGACCAAACCGAGGCCATGAGGTGTTAAAATTCCATTTATTTGCTTTCGCGTTACATGATTTCATCTGGAAAACGATGTTTCAAATCCAAACTTGTGGACTTATTCTCAAGAATCAGTATTGAGATTTTAGATTTATCTCAAATAAATAACCAGTTCTAGCCAAGCCCAAAACCAAAGTTCGATCAATCTGATCATTAAATTACTACCTGCTTATACAGTTTCATGTTTTCTCAGAGTTTAAATCTCGATTGGAGTTGAAACTTTGAGGCTCCTAGAATACAAACTGCCTGAAATTAAATTTTAAGTAATCAACTAGGACTAGATTTAGGCGGACTTTCTCTTCCGTTTAAGTTTTCAAGAAACGGCACAGATGTCTTCAAATTGAAGTTGCTCAATCTACGGCTTCCCCTTGCTCATTTGAAAACAATAGGTACAATTGGGCTTATTTGGCGTGTTAATTCGGCCGCTTCAAATTGCAAAACCTAGAATTATGAGAAACTTTTTTATTTCTGTCGATTTTACAAAAACTGTTATTTTTTGTCCAAAATAATATTAAAGCCTGTCTAGAATGAATTTCCCAATCATTCGAAATTGATTGAGTAAGATCTACTCCAAGAAGGATGGATATGAGATAAACAATAGAAATCTTTTCGGGCGCACACGGGGGTTTATCGAGGAATTCTATTGTAACAAGTTGAGGCATATTTCATGCATACTTTCTAAAGATTAAGATTAATGAGCGGCCATAATTTGTGGGGAAACTTAGAGTTGCTTGGACGCTATAAAAGCAAATGTGAGCTAATCCAAAACCTTATAATTCTATCCCGAACATTGCAGTCTGGATTTTGTGCTTCGGAAAATGTATTTGGTCAAAATCCTTTTTACGTGGATATCTTTGGTGGTGGCGTTAAGAGATGATGAGTTGTTAAATCAACTATCGATAAATGTCTTACAAACCCCTCATTTAGAAGGAGATTTTACCTACAAAACTTCCCAAATTAGACTGGTTGAAAAGAGAGATGGCTCTCCCATGCAACAATTACACGAAACTCTTGGAAAATTCCCTGAATTGAATATTCACAGTGTTGACAATTCACTTGCTCTTGAAGCTATAAGCATTGCAGCAACTACAGCTTACGAGGCAGCAAAATATGGAGATTTCTTTTATTTGTGGCAAGTGATGTTTCACAACGGGTATCCTGCCCAAATCAACAATATTTCAAATGGAGAATTTTACCGTGAAATAGTCCAAAAATTAGGTGGAATCCCAAACATTACCGATCTTTTGGTCATGACACTGACAATTCCGAAGGTTGCCGAAATGTACATGGCAATACCTCAAGATAATAAAGATGGCCATATTGTTCCCCGGGGTGATGTAACAGTTTGTACATGTGAGAATCTTCCTAATATCAGGGATTGTGAACTATTGATTGAAGGCTTGGGCGAAGGGGTAGTGTATCCTCGGCAAAAAGCCTGGTGTCACGGTGCCTGTTGTGTTTCGTGGAATCAGGGAGTCACTTTCTACACTTTCTGGGCCCAACGGAAAGCCGGGTGGTGTATGAATCATTGCATATATAATGGTTTCAGTTGTAAGATCGAGAACATTCGGTTCTACGAGAAAAGAGTGGATTTTTGTACATCGTCAGTGGCAGCATGCACCTGACTTTTGAGGATCCTTTTTATTCTTTTCTCTTCATTATTTATGTATGTAGATTTCTATTAAATAAAACTTTAATTTTCATTTCCGATGTGGAAGAGATGTCTTGTGGTATGGCACCTCCTGTAATACTTGGGACACAGAAGAAAATTGTTTCCTCGATAAAAAGTTTTTGTTTTTCAGTGTATTTGACTTCATGAGTCTTCTATCAATGCTCGCCTTTTCTTTGTCCGATGAATTTAAGTGAAAGACCATAAATCAAAGAAAAGCACCGAAACTCACTTGTCGATCCTTTGGTTCGAATATTCCAGCCATAATCTAGAAGCTTGATTTTAAAAATGAAATGAAGATGAAGATGACAAAAAAATTGAAAAAACTGAAAATAATCAAAGTGAATATTGCTCAATTTTTGCGGAAAAATTATCATGACCGTTTCGTTTATACGAGACATATCCCCCACTGTCTCCGCCTAGGGTCGCAAAGAATATACTCAAATATGTTATTGTGACTTCTATTATGGCCCCAAACAATCCCCTTATTGGGAAATTACCTTAAGGAAAAAAAAATTATAAATTATAAAAATAAAATCAGAAAGTAAGGAGTTTTCAATCCCGTTGATGAATGGGGAAATTATGGTTTCCCGGGATCTGGAAAGTCTCGCTCGCAGTGCACTAATCCCGAGATCTCGAAACAGTAAAGCCGCGATCTTTCCGTCGTCGATAAGAAGAAAAAGACGAAAGTGTTTGAGGAAAAGAGCATAAAAAAAATATAAAGAAAAAAAAAAAAAAAAAAGAGAAAAAAATCTTCCTAGCGTTTTCTATTTTCCCTTAAAATCCTTGCAACAACATTTTCATTGTAGTTTCTCCAAATTTTCCTTCATCATTGTTCCCCTTAATTAACCTCAAGCCAGTTAAGGAAGGAACAGTGGGCCGCATTGATAAGAATCGCAGCTGATGGAATTTGAATTTGCCAAATCGCGCCGCATCTTTCAATGATCTAGTTAAGTTCTAACCATGTAAATTGCGTGCGTTAATTACTGCGGGGCAGCACCCGTACACACCACCCAGTCACCATAACACACCATACATAGTTAAATTGACAATACAACAGGACACCACACCGCAAAATCGGCATCTGAAGAGAGAGAGAAGGGGGAAAAAAAAAAAAAAGTAAGAAAAAAAAAAATACGATGTGCTTGGCTAGAACAAAAGACAGCCTTATAGACATTTCGGTTCCTTCGCTTTTTCTTTCCTGCTAAGAATTTTTCTGCGGCTACTTTTTTTTTCTTTTTTTTCTTCCCCTTAATTTATTCATTTATTTATTTATTTATTTATTACTCGTTCCATCTATTTGATTAGTGGCTCGACCCAAAAACATTTCTATCGGATATTCCCTACACCCCCGCCTTTATAGACTTTCGGACCGCTTTAGCTGCCGACCCCCACCCCCTAAAAACCAACAACAAAAAAAGGAGAGAAATTCAAAAATTCAAAATAAATTCCACAATGAATGTTGAGCTCCAGGACCTCAGCACGCCTTTTCTTAATGAGAATCATGATACAAATGACAACACCCCTAAATTAGCCGCCGCCACCACCACCGCGGTTTCTGAAGAACCCCTTGATTTCCAGCATTTGGCGAAAATCCCCGTGACACGTGCCTACAAGATTCTTTTTGAAGGTACAGAAATCTCCATTGACCCGCTCGATTGGCGTTGCAGCACGCTTCTCAAATTCCAGGTTCTTGCTGGATTCTGGAACTTTATTTTATTTGGCCTAGCCGACCAGGCCATCGGAACGGTGATTCCGATTTTAGAAAAACATTATGACATTAGTGATTCCCACACAGGACTTATCTTTCTTGCGTCCACTGCCGGATATTTTGTGGTGGCCACAGTCACCGAACTTTGCCACCGGAAAGTTGGAGTTCGTGGTGTAGGAATTTTTGGCGGGCTTAGTATGGCATTGGCATATTTGATTGTTTACCAGAAACCGCCATACTTTATATTTGTGGCATCCTATTTCCTCCTGGGCCTTGGCTTTGGATCTTTGGACGCGTGTTTAAATGGCTGGATGGGCAATTTAGTGGATCTGAACCAGCTTTTGGGCATTCTCCATGGCTGTTACGGTATCGGATGCATGATTCTGCCGCCATTGGTCACGCGTCTACTCCAGAAGAAAACTAATCCATGGATGTGGAACGATTACTATCTCGTGCTCAGTTGTTTTGCCACAGCATCCATGGTGTTCTTCGCTGTTGTTTTCCGCCACGAAACACCAGCAAAGTACAAGTTTATGGTGATGATCAACGAGGCACGTAAAATGCGCCAGGATAAGATGGATGATGTTGATAGCGACGACGTTTCTGCAAGCAGCGCTAGTCTAGAAAGTGTGGTTAGTACGCCAGATCGTGACCCGGCATTTGCCGCGGACCCAGTGCCGCTCTCGGAAGCTCTCCGCTCAACACTTGTATGGTCATTTGCCATTATTATGTTCATCTACGTGGGCGCAGAGTCGGCGTTTGGAACCTGGCTTGTGACTTTCCTGACGCGTATCAAACACCTTTCCTACAAAAATGCGTCTTATTTGGCCACGGCTTTCTGGACAGGCCTCACATTGGGCCGCATCTTCTTGGGCTTTGTCACCGCACATTACTTTCTGAATGAACTCAATGCTAATTGGTGCTACATGGCGCTCTCGCTACTTGGTCACGTGTTATTTTGTTTGGCCGTACTTACGCCTTTCACTTGGCTATTATTCCCCATCGTTCTCTTCCTGGGGCTCTTTGTCGGGCCCATTTTTCCTACCAACATCGTCTCCGCCATTCGTATCTTGCCAGCAAAGTTCCACACCAGTGGTGTTGGCTTTATCTGTGCCTTTGGTGGAGGTGGAGCTGCAGCCATTCCATTTTTGGTCGGCCTTGTTGCAGAAACAAGTGAGTTGGGCCTTCGCTTCTACCCGTACATCATCGCGTTTTTCTACTTGGTCTTGTTAGTGATGTGGACCATTGTACGCGCAAGAAACCTGCCCAAGTTAAAACTAACAGCGTAAACTGCCTTATAGAACAAAGAACGAGAGAAAAAAAGGAAATTTCTATTGAGATAGATTTCAGCGTTGTAGCATTGCCATGAGGCCAAAATTTCTGTTGTTGCTTTGCTTTGCTTCTCCTTTCGAAGAAGGACTAGAGCGACCCACCTTGGTTTTTCCATTCCTCTGGCGTAAAGCCCTTTTGAGTGAATGCGTGTATGGCCGCAATCTCCTCCTTTAACGCTGTGTTTACGAGACGATGCCTCATAAGTTTATTTTTCCCTTTAAACTTCAGCGACACAATGATCACTGCAAACGCTTGTCCACATCCACCAGACATATCTTCCACTTGCACGAGATCGGCCTCAAGACGTTCAGTGATAATTTCCTTTAATTTATCAGCATTTAACAGCAGCATGTTGTACGTATAAATATATTTCCTTTTCTCCTTTTTTTTTTGTGTGGTGGACTTACAAGGAATGCAGATTTTTTCGATAAGATCATTTTCGCTGTCTTCGACACTCGCGCTCGATATTATGTGTAGGAAATTAATAAGCGGCAAATTTTTTTATACAGCTGCTACGAGGTGATCAATAATGAGGACAAAAAGAAATCAATGCTATTATCTGTAGAGTCTAACTCTGATGTGCTTTTCCAAAATATATTCGATGACATTTCCTTATCGATCGATGTACTAATCACGAGCCAGTCTCTCGCCATCGTGGACTTTCGTCTGCCCACTTTTGATTGTGTTATGGTGACTGGGCTCAGAGTAGCTATCCTTTTTCATGAACTTAAGAAAGTAATCAGGCTCGTCTTTTGACACCTTACTAATTTTGCTTTGGATCTCCTTCGAGGAAATTGAGTCTGCTTTGGCCGGCAAATTGAACTCGCACCTGCTATAAAATTCCCAGATGTCATTTGGAATAAGCGCAAGATCCTCATGGATCTCAATCAATTGGTTAACCACTTCAATTGCAAGGAAATGTGCATCACTAGACTGGTTCTCACCATTATCTCCACTGGCGGCTTTGGATAAAAGGATATTGGGTGCAAGTACAGTTGCTAAATTGTGTGTATCCATTTTTGATCCCGTCTCCTCGTCAATTTCGGCAAACGAAGCGACCCAACTGAAAAAGTAAAGCAACACCTCAAGAAGGTTACGGTGACTTCTAGGTAACAAGCAATATGATAACTGCAACACTCTTTTTGCCTTTGCCGTGGAGTCTGTTCGTCTAGACGAAATCCATAGTTCATACAAATTGAAAGTCAATAGAGGATTTGGTAATTCCCTGAGCCATTTCTTCATCAAGGCAGCGAGTTGCACAGCCGAATAATTATTGTAATTTGGCGATTTCAATGGCGCAGCATTAATCTGCTCGGTCAACTCACGCAAATTCTTGATGTTACCGTTCAACCTGAAAATTCCCTCCACAGACATATCTTTTTGCCTTAGCGCAAGAATAATGTCTTCTACCAACATGGGGATGCGTAGTTGCGATGGCCCCACACCTAGACTTGTTTCAACGCCATACTTCTTCGATACCTCTTTCAATTCGGTTCCGAAGACTGTGATAGATTTGCCTTTATCACCACCACCACCAAATCTGAACTTTTCCCAAAAAGTATTTTGCTTTTTCTCCTGTGTAAGTGGCAAAAGTTCCTCTCTACTAAACTGGTCGCTGATTTTCAATAACGCTTCAATTGCAATATGCCGTAAAATCGTGTGCTCCTGCTTAGTCAATTCCGAAAAGTATTTATGCTTTGGTTCCTTGCCCTCTCCATCACCAAAGAAAGTTGGAGCAGTTTCACGCGGCAGGGCATTGTTACTGACTGATCTGATCTGCAGGTTCTTCTTTTGATACAAGGAATTATGATGTTTAAACGCATTAGGACGCTGTTCGCGTGCCTGTTCAGCAGCCACAATCCGGGGTATATCATCCAAAGTCAAAGACTTCTCATTCTTCAAAAGGTCTGATGTACGGTCCAAGCTATTGCTTGTTAATCGTTGAGGGGGCTCGTCGCGAATCTTAATGGGGTTTGCGTGAAAGTCAAATTGATCTGAATCACGCCGCAGAGTCGTATATGAAACAGAACTAGCAGTGCTGGGTTTTCTGTCGATAAATTTCGAATCTTCCGCATTTTTAGATGTATCATCTGCCTTGGCTATAGCAGCCTCTGGGGCTTCCAATATAACAGACTTTCTAGCGTTCTTTTTCACCGAGTTCCGTAGTTTCTGGCTCTCTCTCATTTGTCTTAAGGAGGTAACCTCGTCTAGTGTCTTTGAGTATGTAGTCTCTGTCTCCGAAGGCTCCTCCTCAATATGCGCCATGATTGCGCTGGGTTTAAGATGGTCCACAGAACCAGAGCTTGCGTTATCTTTTTTGATGGCAATCCGGGATCTGGAGAGTGCAATCTTCAATAAATACAATAATTGAGATAAATCTGAAACCTTGGTGAATCCAGAGGTATATCCAATACCAGAAGCCTTATCAGACATTGCACAATCTGAGCACAAGATCTTGTCATTTGGTCCGTACAAGAAAGATTGGACTTTAAAGTCGTGTGAAGGCTTGCGATGGCATTCCAAACACTCAAAACACTTATGATGCCACCTTAAATTGGAGAAAATGACACAAGATTTCTCAATACTCTTCGAACATGAATTACAAGCATCTGTTGCATTGAATGGCACCGAAAGACGCGAAAGGGTTGATTTTTGTGAATCAGCCGAAAGCTTATCTGCTGCATCAATTTCCTCGTATTGTTTCACCAAATTCAAAAACCCGTCTAATGCTTTAGAATCCCCGCGGAGTTTATTTAATGTGAGGGCGTTATTGAGTCCAATTCTGATCAAAAGTTTCAAATAATGTGCGCATCCCGTGATCACAGCAAGAAGTTCTGATGAAAGGCTCCCGGATTCCGAAATATTGACGGACTTTCTCAAGATCGCTAAGTAGCTCATAAGTTTTCCCGAAATATTTCTTGGCTCTTTTCGAAGTGCCTGGAATTTATCAAAGGCATCAACTGAGTATACCTCTTCAAGAAGTGCCCGCTTAGATTCACTCACAGATACTGTATCTTGTTTAAAGTCCATGCACATATTTTGCACGTAGTCCAAGGCCCTGAACAAAATCTCGATGTGAAGAACCAACTTCCCCGTGGCCGAGAGCCCCGCCAGGCGTTTTCCTGAGCTTGCCGAGAGAAGCATTTCAGAGATGCAAGAAGCAGACATTTCTTCGTATCCGGACAAAACCACCCAACAATTCAAAACAGAGCTCTCGATTATCTGCTCAGTGACTATATAATCTTTTGCTGAGATGGCACTTGACACCGTTGTTTTTCCATTTGCCAAATACTTATCCGGTAATCCAACCGACTCGATGGTCACGCTCACGTTCCAGAACTTGAACACCATGTAGCACTCCGGGTGCCACTGCTGGACCTTGCCACTCTTGAAAAGTTCCACAAATTGTTTTACAATAGACGACTGACATCCCTCGCACTTGGTGGCAAAAAGCTGGGAGTAATGAAAGTGGCAGTAGACGCTATTTTCGTGCTCGTAATAGCTTTCATCAGACTCAAACACTTTGTCACACGCATGGCACTTGAAATGCTCGAGATGGTACTTATTTCCTAACGCGGTAATATATGGCCCACGCAAAGCACTATCGCATGAGTGACAGATGAGATTTAGCTTCTTAAAGTAGTCGTATTCGCAAAGAGGAACTTGATAGGTGCGATTGTCTTGATCCGTAATCTCGTGTGGGAAGAACTTTGCGGAACAGAGGGCTCCACATTCATAGCATTTGAAGCATTCAACATGGTAAGCGTTATTAAGCGCGCGCACAAACTGGCCGTTGATAACTAGGTGGCACTGGCTACACGTTTTTCGTTTTTTGCTGCTGAGCGGACGCGTTGTCTTCCCTAGTGGCTGTGACTGCTGCTGCTGCTGCTGCTGTGATGAATTATTCCGCAGTACTTTTGGCAATACCCGCGAGTTTTGGTACTCCTCGTATGGCGCTTGTTGTTGCGATGGGCCCTTAGCTGCAGCTGGGCTCAGATCCTGGCTCAGGACCATAGTCACTGCATGCAGCAGATGCTGGGCCACCAAAGGTGGTGGTTTAGACGGCATTTCCAAACGTCCATCGCGCTGTGAGCCACTTTGAAATGTATCTTTCACGGGGTATTGGCTCTGAGGCCGCGCCTTTGGCTGAATTTGTGTGAAACCCGTGAATTTTGGTGGTGGCGTTTGCGGCGGCGGAATAGTTGGTTTCCCTTTCACGCTATTCGCGTTGCTCGGTTGCCGTTGTAGATCTCGCCTAGCAGATTCGGTCGATTGGTATGCCGCAGCAGGTTTGGTTATGGTGGTTTGCGGTGCATGCAGCTTGGACTTGGAGTCGATTTCCGGTTCCGGGACAAGACCCTTATTTTGATACACAAACAGCCGTTCTTTTTCCTGCAGCGGCTGCAACATATCGGGAAGCTGCACCACAGCATCCGGTGATATCGCTATTGTGTGGCGGTTCGTCAGATTCAGCCCGGCACGTGACCTCGATTTTAGACTGGCGCTGGGCGAAGACGGGAGCGGTGGAATTAAGTGAGTCCAGTCGGTATTATGGGCCAGCTGCTGGCGTCCGTGTCGCATGGTATCATGACTTTGACTGCGGGCATGGATTTTGAATGACGGCGATAAAGAGGGGCCGGCCGAAGGGAGAAAATCCGCCGGCGGCAATGGGTTTGTGTCGCCGATATTTTTATTTCCGCCTCCTCGAAACGGCGACAGATTAAACGCCCTGAAGAAGCGTTTCGGGCTGGTGGAAGTTGTTTTGCTTTGCTGATCAGCCATGATTATGATATCTTTTTCCAAGTTATTTTATTTTTATTCTTTCTTTTCCCGTTGTTTTTAGGTTGTTGGCTGGAGGAAATTTAGGAAAGTAAGACTGGAGACGGGAGGGAGGTGAAATGAAAGACAAAAAACAAAAAAATAAACAAAACAAAACAAAACAAATGTAGATCGATGATTATGTGGCGGTAAAGGAGTGACTGGGGTTGGTGTTTGTTTTTGTTATTATGTTATTTTATGTTATGTTATTATGTTTTCTGTCTGGCTCTTGGACTCCCTTTCTTTCTTTCTTTCTTTCTTTCTTGGAAATAATGATCTTCCGTCCTCGTTCTTATATTTAAAATTTTTTATAATTTTTTTTTTAATAAGTGGAGAAGAACGGGGACCAGACTAGAAGGCGGGTATTTTTTCGTTTTTTTTCAAACACGTTCTGTTGATTCGTGTTGTCTCCCACTTCGTCTGGCTGATTAAAATCTTTGTAAGTTTCTCTTCCGGCTCTTGACGTTTAGCCTATTTCTTGGGAAAAAAATAAAAATCGGAAACAGAGAAACAAAAAAAAAAAAAAAAAAAAGAAAGAGGCGCTCGGATCTGGCTCTCCTATTTTTGATGGTTTGATTCTGGTCTCTTTCTTTTTTTAGTCGCTTTTCTCAAATAAAAACACTAGTGTGGTGAAGGTGCGCGAGTACATGTACTGGGGCACTACCAAAAGAGAGAAAAAAAAAGTTAAAAAAAGGGGGAAAATCAATAAGACGGGAATAGAAAAATGAGAGACCAAAAAAAAAAAACGTTTCATGTCTCAAGTGATAATCAGACCAGCCATAAAATGGAAAAAAAATATGGGAATAAGAATAATAGTAATAAATTTCTTCAAAGCATATGTATTTCTTAATCTACGTATTTGTTTATGGCCAGATCCTTACGCAGGGGGGGTTACTTAAATCTGAGTCAGTTTTTTAAAGGCTGTACATAGTTAATGTCTGTATTTTTTTTTTTTTTTTTGTCGCCGTTGATTTTTGATTGCGATGTTTCCGGTAATTTCATCTCTATTTGTTTTCTTTCCTAATTCGGACTCCTCGCTTAATACCGAAGTTTTTCTTAACGTTTTAAAAAGGTAGTGAATTTCCACTAATAAAGAGAAGAAATATTCCTCATAATTCGTTTATCGTTATTTTTCTTGCTTGAATCACTGATTCTTTTTTTTCTTGATTTTTTTTTTTTTCTTTTCGGGTTGTTTTTTTATACTTGAAGTATATTTCTTGGGTGCGGCTGGGTGAAGGGGAAACACAATAGAACTGCGTCAATAAAAAGCTGGGAGACTCAGCAAGAAAATTCTAGCCCCTGCTCAAAAGCCAAAGGTAATCCTTTTTTTTTTTTTTTTGCTTTTCGCTTCTCTTTTTCGTTTTGAAAATAATCCAAAAAGTAGAAGGAAAAAGTTGGAGAAAGAAAAGAATTAGTTCGCCAAGTCCCAGGAATTTCTGGACTGCGATATCGGTCTTGAGGTTTATATTAGTAATTAACTTCAAAAAGACAGGAAAAATTAAATATTTCTTTGAATTTTGTGGGTCAAATAAAAATTACAAAGCGGAAATGCTTACATTTCAGTCCTTAAAAAAACAAATATTCGAACAATAAAGCGTTGTCGTGTCATGTGATGGTAAATGCATAAAATGAAAACACGTGAAGTTTTCCGGATATCAGCCAAGTACAATCAAGCGATAAATTATAATGCTTCCTTTAAGTGATAAATGATATTTTGGTTTTCCAAATTGTATACTTTTTCTCCTAAAAAAAAAGAAGAAAAAGAAGGGAAGGAAGCTACTACCTTTTCAATACGATGAAGTAAGTTTTGTTGAACTTGTGAATGCTTCATATAGAAAACGCAGCTTGTAGGGAAAGCAGACAAGTTCTTGGTATCAATTCTGCTCATTTCCTCAAACGCCAGGTTCGAATAATGTAATGAACTTTTCGAGAAACTATTTTCTTTATCCAGATATTTCCTTGACTCTCGAATATTTCCAAGTTTTGAGGGAAAAAAAGACCGAAAAAAAGATTACAGCACGTCAATTTCGCATATGGTCTCCCACTACACTACTCAGTGACGCTCTATGAAGCTTAACTAACGTTGATCGGACGGGAAACAGTGTTTTCTTCATGATATGGCCGTAACCTGAAAGTTTCTTTTAAAATGTGCACTATATAAAAAATACCGTAATAAAACCGCAAATAATTTTTTTTACCACGAACAGCAAAATTACACAAGAATAAACAATCTTCAAGTCAAAAAAAAAAAAAAGATAAAAAGTTTGAGCTTTTCAGGTGCTCACATCTCTCTTTCTGCCCTTAATAATTCAGACGAATCATTCAAGAAAAAAAAAGAAAGCAAGCTAAAAAAAACATTTACAAAAAATAGTATGAGGAAGACACATGTTGACTTGGAGATGGAGGAATTTACTACAGGCATTTCTTGAAGTCAGCAAGTGATGCCAGACACAAATTTGTAGCTGCCACCCAAAACTAAGCAATTTCCAACTTACCTGAATTTTTTTCCCGACTGGGAAATAAATAGAAAATATTAGGTAAATGAAAAAAAAAAAAAACAATCCTATCCAATTCTGATGTATGAGGCTGGTTCCAAGCCGAAACTTCCCATTTTGTGGGTCACGTGCACAACAGCAAAACAGGCGATTTGGCGATAATGCAGTAAGGAGTATCAGTGTTAGCAGTTAGTAATGAGAATTAAAAAATTTAAGAGAAAAAATTCTATAAGAAAAAAAAGAAAAGAAAAGAAAAAGATAAAGCAGAGTAACGCCATTCCCTTGCCGTTCGGAAAAACTCCTTTGCTTTCTGGCGCTGTCAACGGTGGCCGCACCCGGCTCCACCCGCAAATTTTTATAAATGCACTTACAATTCTCATTTGTATATAGGGCAAGAAAAATGCCACATACATCAACTTTCAAAATATGAAAAGTGGAGGGCTTAAATAAAAAAGGCCACTTAATAAAAAAATTATATTCATTTTTATAAACAATACCCTTCCCAACTCTGTGTTGGATCCTCAAGAAATGCAAATCCCTCTAAGCGAATATAGAGAAAGGTTTCGCAGCAAAAAAAAAAAAAAAAAAAAAAAGATAGCCCGCGCCATGACTCGGTTTCCTCTTTCAACAAGCAGCAATATGGGACCACGCCATCTCGGATTAACACGGATCAGTGGCAACAGTAGGGCATCTAGATTGGACATGCATATAGTTATATACACATACAGAAACATATACATATATATAAGTTGAGGCGTAAATCTATAAAAACGCGTCGAGCTGCTTCTAACATATACTTTCCCATTCACATATTCCATCAAACTTATTCAAAAAGGCACTTTCCTGCGCTTCTTACTCATACAACATCAATGATCCTTCCTCTTGCTCGATTGCACAGCATGGCCCATTTACCTCCCATCAAACCCACCTACTCCAAGATGTTCTTCAGCGTTGCCGGGTATTTGGGCGCCAGTTTGCTGGTGGCAGCTTTGGCAGACAAAAAGAAAGTCGGTCATATTTTTAAGCAACTCGGCCAGTAACAAATACTGCCTTGCACAGCATAGGACCCTTGAAAAGGGTATAGACTATATTCTATTATTAATCAATGTTCGGTTTCTTCGGTACTTTATTCATTCATGTAGGTGCTGTACCTCTCGAAGCCCTTGGCCCGGCACATGCCTATAATGACGCCTGGTGTTTCCGTAAAGCATTTGTCGACTCTGTTTCCACACTTGTAGCAAGATTTCTTTTCTGGGTAAGAAGTTCGGGAAGATGACTTTGACGGCATTTCCGCGTTCCTTGTCTCGCGTCAACACGCACATGTAGTATATCACCTGGCCATACCCATGAAACCCTTCGTGGATCACAAGATCGATGATTTCAGAGGTTGGAATGAATTTCCCGTGGCGCCCGATATTAAGAAACTTCCATTTTGACATGCTGCTGATCTGGATCCCCATATCTTCCATCACCAACAAAGTATCGGAAGCTTCTTCGAGCGAAAGTAGAAGCACGACGCAAATTACTGCTAATGCTAAAGCAAGCACGGGCAAATTTTGGAGGAAAGTTTCGCCAATGTTGAATCGCAATTGTAGCAATTTCTTGGGAAGATCAAATATATCCTGCTGCTGAAATTGAGGGATCTGAATGGATTCCCTCAACTTGATTCCTTGTGGAATGACGCATGCCATAAGCGTGCACGCTAGTGGGAGTCGGAGATGACGAAGAAAAAACGACGGTTTGTTGCGTACAACAAACTTCACCAGACTCAGATTTGAGTTTGTGACAATCTCAAACGCGTAGTCTTTCGGTGAAGACATTATGCAAGTTTTGCGTGTGAATCAATATGGTCAAAACAAAACAAAGAAAAAAAAAGAAGGATCTTAACAAATAGTTCGGAAATCAACAATCTAACAACCCACGATAAGCCCGCGAAACTTGTCAAAGTGGAGGGGAAGCGGTTGAGTCAGCGCGCGTCTGATGCAGTCCGAGCCCGCAAAAAAAAAAAAAAAAAACACCACCAATAATTAACTAACACAAGAAAACGTGAACTGAGCTAATATTCTGAGTTTTCGCGCGGGATTCGTTTCACGTCCTCGATTTCGCCCACCACAACCTCGTTTTGGCGAATCATGCGGGCGCGCTCGGCCTTGGTCATTGGCTTAGCACCCGTTCTGATTTCAATTTCTCTCTTTCTATTCGTCTCCAAATCTTCCTTAATTGCCTTTTCACGCTCAGCCGTGATCTCGCGCATGTGTTGTTCGTGGTCACGCTTCAACTCGGCGATTTCACGGTTGAAATCGTCAATTGTCATTGGCGCCTTCATCGTAGCAGTATTCGTAGCAGCACTAGCACAAAACTCATCGAAGTTGGGTGGGAGTTTACGGCGAAGCGCCAACTCCACTAGTTGCGGGTTATTTTTCTCTTCAAGCGTAAACTTATTCTTGATCTGGCGCCGGGTTCTATAAGGAAACAACTGGGCAATAAACGTGAAATCGGTGCCCCATGTACTGAGTGCCTTATATAATTCCACCATCTCTTCTTTCGTCCATGCATCAGTGTGGGCCTTTTTCGAGTACGAATTTGCCGTAATCGGGTTTTCAAACGGGTTTTCCACCTCGACCGTCCGGTTATCGCTGTTCGGTGCAGCGCCACGTGACCGGACCACCGATTCCTGGTCAAGCTGGATCTGGCCCTCAACCACTGCAAGCTTTAAATTCGTGTTGTTGTTGGCCAACTCCAGCGCGCGGGCCATCTGGTCGAAAACCGACTCTTTAGTCTTTTCGGCACTGTTAATACCTTCGTCTTCACTATCAGCATCGCCCTGTACTTCTCGAAGTGCCCTCACATACGGAATCCGAAGTTCACGTGCCCGCTCACGAGCTTTGCGCCGGTCGGCTTTTTTCTCCAAAATCCGTTTTTTCGCCGCTTGTGCCAAGGGGAAAGTCTCGCACTTCTGTCCGATTTCAATTGTCGGTTTGCATAGATCTGCCATGCTGATTTCATCTGTTTGCACACTGATACGGGCAAAAAGCTCTTCTTCTTCCGGCTTGATTCTGCGCGGGAGTTGTCTTACACTGGAAATGGCCGTCACAAGGTTGGCTGGTGCTATGGGCAAATGGCCCTCCACGTGCAGGCCGGTCTTGAACTTCCGTAACTTGCCGGTTTTATCACATACGCCAATCACATAATCCTCCACGGGACCGGCGGGTTGTGTTGTTGTCGTTGTGTTTGTGTTTGTACTCAGAGTTGCAATTTCACTTTCAGGAGCAGCATCTGCCGCATCAGTAGCCGCCAGTTTCTCTCTCAATAGATCTGTTACTGGAGAGATCGCTACTACAGAACCCCGCACCAGCACCAGTTTCTTGCCGCTAAGTTTCACCGAAGATGAGGCTCGGCGCTTACGAGGGAATTTTCCCATCGGCACGCCGATCGTCACCGGCGCCTCGTTCGCGGTTTCTGTGTCCAACCCGGATCCTGCCATATTAGAATTAAAGCCAGGCGTGCCAGGCGTCGATACCGTACTGAGACGCCGCGTGATGTTGATTCCAGAAAGCCGCCGGTGGCTTGGCATCGAGGGCCGGCGCCAGTTCAACTTTTCCGGCGCTGCAGCCGATTGCTTGAAAATATCGTTTTCGCCGTATTCGCCCTCGCTTTCATTATCACTAGTCATTATGGCAGTTCCCAGTGGACCTGGCGCCTTCAGCATCGGGTCTACAATGGGTTCTGCTGCCGGTTTCTTGGTGCTGCTTCGCTCGGCTATCGAATAGTTGAAAAGCCCATTTTGTGGTGTTTTTTCTGTGGGTTTAGCCGCCGCCAGAACCCCATTTTCAGACGTTTCAGTAGTAGTATTTGTATTTATTGATGCTGATTTTTCCAGTACCACTGGTGCTTGAGATGCTGGTGGCGAAAGCGGCAGGTGCTGGTTAATTTCCACATTCCCGCCCTGTTTTGCAATTTCGCCAGAGCCAGAAATATCCTCGTTTATTTGAGATGCTGGAGGTGTTGCCGTGCTTTCCTTCCGCACGGCCCGTTTTTTAAGCTTGGGCGTGAAATGCGACGATTTTTTCACAATACTACTCATGGCAATAAAAACACTTGGGAGTACTGTTAAGGGTTGTTGTCGTTTTTTTTTTATGTGTGTGTGTGTGTTTATCAAAAGATGTAACTAGTTCTGTTTCTTATTTTTTTTTCTTTACTCTTTTTTTGTATCGTGAATCTTCCCTGAAATAAACATCAAATTGAGGCGGAGTGCAGGCAAGCAGGGTCTGTCTGTCTGCCAGGTAGGGTTACTACAACTTCCCAGAAGATACGAAGAGATCAGATTTGAAGAATATATGATTATTTGGATTTTATGAGGATTGATATGATTTCCATTACTTAAGAATTTAGAAATTGATTCTTTTTCATTTCTCAATGATCATTGCTTTGTATAGATATTTTCGCAATGTCTCATACTAATTAAAGGCTTAAACGCGACCGTCCATCGTTTTTATCTTATTAAGTCGTTGTTTCTTTTTTTTTTTCCCATTTAAGTTTTTTAAATTTTATTTTAATTTTTCTTTTGAAGTATATTCTCTAGTGTAAATGTATAAACTTGTTGGAGCAGTGACTGCCGGGTATATCATTAATTCCGGAGATTACATTCAAGTTCAGACATCCCAGAAATTATCTTTTCATATTTTATCGGTACCAAGGTTAATTATTTCTAGAGCTTTCACTTTAGATTTCGTTTTGTTCACGAAATATAGATGTATCTACAAATGGTTACAAGCTTTTACATATCCCAAATATAGCATATATTTTTGTCCCTCATACACAGAACTTCCTCTGGATCTAGGCTAGAATCTGAGCTTATAGAATTGTGTTAAAGAGGTCACTTTACTTGTTTTAAACGGTAGTTTTCAGTTCCAAATACGCTTTTCTGATGTATTATCCATGCTCAAGAAGTCAGTTAATCTCCTCTGAATATGAATTTTCGAGTGGAGTTTTACGTAATAGCAATAATAACTAACTATCAAGTCTTTTTATCCATTCCAGTCTTTATCTTCCCATTGAGTGCTGTATTCTTGTACTAAAACTCAAAAAACAATTCCTCAAACGTTTTTAGAGTATATAAGACCAACATTAAAAGGCTCTTACAGTCGTTTTGGGGAAAATCAACACTTTTCATCAGCAAAACTCAGCAATGTTTTGGTTTGTTTTCTCTAAATTTGATGTTACTATGATGGACTGAGGTTTTAATAACTATATATTCAAATTTGTATGCGTTATAATTGTCTCTTTTTTTTTCTTTTGACCTGATCCCAACCCTAAATTAGGTCTCTATCTACTGTTTAAACCAGAAGACTTTTTTTTCAAAAAAAAGTTAAAAAAAAAAAAAAGCTAGAAAAACGCTTCAACTATTGCTTCATGGTTTACCAACCTCCAAGCCAAGCCAGGCCGTGAAAACAAGACCGCGACTCGATGAGAGGTCTGCAAAAAAAGCAACGGTCTCCAATAACAAATATTATTCGGTCTACAAGATCATTGACAATACACAAAAAGCATCTCTTTTTTTTTTTTGTTTGGAAACATTCAACTTCCAGAATCAATCCTCACAAATAAATAAATGAGTGCGTCTTTCACCCATTCATGGCGGCCGTTTGCAGACGAGTGGGCCCTTTCGCTCACTTACTTTCCTGAAATCAATGGAGGCTCATTTGTCACAAGTTCTAGTGGTGGCGGCTTATCTTTATATGGCTTGAAACCAGCACAAGCACAAGACCCGATTTCCATTAATCGTCGTGCTCATGAATCCTCAATTAACGCAGTCACGAAAATTGACGAGTATACTCTAGCATCTGCATCCAGCGATGGAATTAAGATCTGGGATTTGCGCCAGGGCTTAGGCCGGGCCCAGGTCTCGATGCGGAGCAGTAATGGCGCTCCTATACTCTCGTTGGCCAGCAATGCGGGCCGGACTTTGGCGGCAGGAACCGAGCTTTTGGGTGCAGATGCCATAATCGATCTCTGGGACCTCCAAAATCCGGGACAGATCATGCGCTCGTTTGTAGACTCTCATCATGACGACGTCACGGCATTAAAATTCCATCCCACACGCCCATACCTCATGTCGGGGTCCACAGATGGGTGTGTGAATGTATATAATCTAGCAGAAACAGATGAAGAGGAGGCGCTTCATCAGGTCATCAACTTTGCGCTGGTGCACGAGTGTCTGTTTATCCGTGACAACAGAGTGCTGGTGCTCTCACATATGGAGACACTTGCGTTTTACGAGCTCAACAACACTAATTACGAGTCTGCCGAGGAACCACAGCCACATGTTTACGGAGACGTGCGTTTGCTGTGGCCGCAGTGTGAATACGTGATAGGCGTTGATGCAGTGCATGGATATGCTGCTTATGGCGCCAATCTGACGCAAAGTTTGACGTTGGTGCCCTTTGATCCGCATACTGAACAGTTTCTGCATGCACGTGCTGTGCTGTTGCTGCCTGCTCATGCGGACGAAGTGGTGCGTGACGTCATGTACGTTCCGGGCCTGCTGACCGTGTTGACGTGTGGAGAAGACGGGTTGGTCAAGGCGTGGCTGTGTCCTACAGTATTTGGCGAAGATCTGGTCCCTGTAATTGGAGACATTGAGGTGGATGAAAAGAAGGAGAAGAAGAAGGAGAAGAAAGAGAAGAAAGAGAAGAAAGAGAAGAAAGATAGAAAAGAGAAGAAAAAGGAGAAACGGCTGAAGGGAGACGTGCGGTTCAAACCTTACTAATGCGAGATCTTAGAAAACATTTATTTCAAACACCATTTCAGATCATTCCGGATCCTCGCTATTGATGATTGAACAAAAAAAAGAAAAAGAAAAATGCCATAAACTTTCCCGGCATTCCAACACAAATATCCGGATCGGGCGATCGCCCCGCAGGAATTTCGCAGGAACAATGTGATTCTGGAATTTCGATAGACCAGGGGATAGCGAGTTGTGCGCGTTATAGACAGACAATGCGTGGTATGGTTTTTTGCATATCGACAAATGAGACCAAGACGGGAAAAATCAAAAAAAAAGAAAAATACGGCACATGATAAGAATCAAAGCTAGAAAAGAAAAATTCTTTTTTTTAATAATAAAAAATATACAATAATAAATAATGAAAACAGAGAATGAAGGAATTCCTGGCACAGACGAACACGCCTCTAATTATATCTCAACACGGCGTACTTCGCTCGTAAAACAAAAAAAAAAAAAAAGGCACCCACGGCGCACGCGCACCACCGTAAAAGTTGTTGCACTTCCTGTCGATGACCTGCACATACCACGGAAGATAATCGCGAGGGCCCATTTAATGGAGGACATTTGTTTGAATAGTAACAAGTTGTACCAGACGTTTTCCGAATCGCGTCCAATATTCACTCGTACGTGGTTCACTCAAAGATCTCTTGTGGGTGTGAAAGAGGTTTTTTTTTTTGTCCTAGGAATCTGTATAAGAATATTCTGAGCTTGCAAGAAAATAAAATTTTGAAAATTGAAAGTTCTAGATAAGAATATTCCTTTAAAACAAAACAGAAAGAAGAAAAGAAAAGAGAGATAATAGAATGGTGTCTTTGCCGGAACCAGAGGCCACACTGAGTGTTGGAAATGGAATAAAGGAAGAAGAAGAAATTGCTGCTCAACCGTCACTCAAACGAGAATTGGACGAGAGCAATGATGTCAAAACGGAAAATGGCGACCATGCAGCAGCAGCGAATACGAACAAAAAATTGAAACCAGAAACTGCACCACCTTTAGTCGTGGTGCCACATAAAAAACCCGACTTGTTCTATAGCCCGTTGAAAACCGGTGTTGTTTACGATGTGCGAATGCGGTACCATGCCAAAATCTTCACCTCGTACTTTGAGTATATCGACCCTCATCCGGAGGACCCGCGGCGTATTTACCGCATATATAAACGTTTGGCGGAGGCCGGCCTTATTCAGGATAAAGCATTACTGGGGTCCAATGATATCGGCCCGTTGATGGTGAAAATCCCGGCTCGTGAGGCCACCGACGAGGAAATCTTGCAAGTGCATACTGCCGAGCACCTTAATTATATAGCACTGACCGAGGCCATGACACGTGACCAGCTTCTTGAAGAAACGGAAAAAGGTGATTCGATCTACGTCAACAACGACTCCTTTCTCCTGGCAAAATTGCTGTGTGGCGGTCTGATCGAGGCGTGCCGCGCCGTTGTTGAAGGGAAAGTGAAAAATTCCTTGGCCATTGTCCGGCCTCCAGGCCATCATGCCGAACCCGATACTCCCGGTGGATTTTGTCTTTTCAGTAATGTTGCTGTTGCAGCGAAAAACATGCTTCGCCATTACCCGGAGTCCGTGCGCCGTATAGTGATTCTTGATTGGGATATCCATCACGGAAATGGCACACAGCGGGCCTTTTATGACGATCCTCGTGTCCTCTACATTTCGCTCCATCGCTTTGAAAACGGGAAATTTTACCCGGGAACCAAGTATGGTGGTGCAGATATGGTTGGCTCAGGAAAGGGAGAAGGCTTTTCTGTGAATGTGCCGTGGCGTGAAGCCGGTGTTGGCGATGCTGATTATGTTTATGCATTCCAAAAAATCGTGTTGCCTATAATGAGCGAGTTTGACCCCGATTTAGTGATTGTCAGTTCTGGTTTTGATGCTGCCGACGGTGATATTATTGGCCAGTGCCACGTGACTCCTGCCGGATACGGTCAGCTCACACATATGCTTAAAGGAATTGCCAAGGGCCGACTCACGGTAATTTTGGAAGGTGGATACAATTTGGACTCTATCAGCCATTCTGCCCTTGGAGTGGCCAAAGTGTTGGTGGGCGAGCCGCCAGAAAGTACAATTGTTACTCAGCCCCGCTCAGATACGCTTGAAACCGTTAGTGAGGTGATACGAATCCAGGCAAAATACTGGAAATGTATGAAACCAGGAAATACGGCACACCTGTTTGAAGATGCGTATGATCTTGTAAGTGGTGGCGGTGGCGGCGGCGGAGGACTTCTCTCATTTGCAGAGCCGCTTCGAGCTTATCAAGCGCAAAAACTTTTTGCCAACTTCAATTTTATTGGGCTTCCTGTATTAGACTCGAAGGACGACAAACAGGTGCCTTTCTCCACGGATTTGCCCGCACATTTAGAAGACCTTGTGCTTGCTAGCCGTGACATTAGCAGCTGTAACACGGCAATCATTCTGATCCATGACCCGCCCGAAGTCTGGGCCAATGTGAATCCAGTCAATGGAAATATAGACAGCAATTCTTCGGTGGTTTTGGAACATCCGTTGCCCAAACTCATGCGCACGGTGGAAAAGGAACTTCTGAGTGAGGGAAACACGGAAAAGCTTGGCTTTATCGATATCAACATCCCTTCGTATTTGGAGGCAGTGGCGCTGAAACTGAGCGATTATAATCCCACGATCTTCGCCCAGGAATTGTTGCTTTGGGTCTGGGATAACTACTTGGCTTATTTCCAATCATTAAAGAAGATCGTGTTTGTTGGCTACGGCGAATCCTATCAAGCTATCGTGCACCTTTACGCTAAACGGCCTCCACAAGAAATCAGGGAGTTGGTGCGAGGCACAATTGTGTTTACCAATAGAACGACTTTAAAACCGATTGTCCCTGTGATGGATGAGTCTATGGTCGATTGGTTTTATCAAAACTCCGTTGTTTTTGCCAGTCACATGAATCCGTGCTGGGTAAGCACCACGGGTAAGGCCGATGGTGAGGAAAGCAGTAGACGTCCACGTAAAAAATTTGGCCGTGTGTTGCGGGCCACAGTAGACGGCCTTTGGGATGTTATAAACGAGAAGTTTGACGAGGGTGTCGACTTTATTCTAGATTCTATTTCCGAGTACTCAGAATCCGACTCTGGCTAGAACTCAACTATATAAATAGAATAGAAGAAAGGGAGAGAATGAAGATAAGAAAGAAAAGAATAGAAAATTTGAGAAATGAGAGATATAATATATCTCTATCACACGTAGCTCGGGAACCTTCTGGCAAATTGTCTCTCGAGGTCATCCAAGTCCGGCAAGGAAACCTCACTCGACGTGCTAAGTCGTCTGTCGGTCAGTATATTGCTCGGCTTTTTCAAATGCAGTGGTTTTCTTGGTTTAGGTGGGGGTGCTTTTTTATTTTTGGCAGCAGGCGATTTTGTTTGTCCTTCCAAAGACGAACTGGAGTCTCTCACGCTCAAGCTTGGCGGGCATGGTGGGGGAACATCAACCACCGCCCGATTGAGTGGTTTTTTGCTATTCTCTAAAGATGGGCGAAGTTTTGGTAATGGCCTGGCTTTTTCTTCACTGTTGTGTCTGTTGTAGAGGTTCTTTAAACTGTACAGCCTTGTTGGTTTTGGTCTAGATTCACTAGAGTCTGGTTTCTGGTTGAATTCAAATGATTCTGGGGTCTCAATATCTGCTGCTGAGAGAGACTCGGTGCTCGCGTGTGCAGAGAGATTATTGAAGTTAATTGCCGATATATCATCCTGCTCGGTATATTTTCCGTAGCCCGACGCAGTCTTAGGTGCCTTTTTGTCTCTGTTATTTAAGAGCTGTTGAACGCGTCTTTGAACGGAGTTCATTCTTTTCGGTTGAGATGATACGACAGGCTTGAGACTCTCATCACTGCTCGATTTTTCTGATGTATTGCTTGGTCTGTATGAGCCACTTCTCTGTGACGAGATCGAACCACCAGTACTGATTCTACGCAACCCATTTTTGAGCGAAGCCTTAAATGAACCACCAGTATTTTGACGAGAATGGGATCCCTCGGCCTCCTTTGACCGCAAAAAGTCCAAAGTGCTGTTTTCTGTATCTTCTGAGGACTTGCGTCCTTTAGGAGCAGGTGAGTTTGACTCGGTGACCTGTATTTTAACAAACTCGTGAAGCGACGCCGAGGATTTTGAAGGAATAATCTCCGATTTGGGCCTTGATGGCCTTGTTGGAGGCACTGTGCTTGCGCCAGGTCCGAGATTCGAATTAAGACCAGGGCCTTTGCTCATTTGTAAGATCTTAGATTTATCTATCTTTGCAAAAGCGTCCACATTTGCTTTCACTGGCGAAACTTTGCGTGCCGCACCGGGGTCCCGCTTGGGAAGTTCGGGCTTTTCGGCATTCAATTTGGCAAGCCTGACGGAATAAGGTACAACGTCTGGAATGTTGCGGATATTTTGCATTGCACAGATCTCCTGAAGCAACTGTAAAGCATTAGGCCGGCGGCGTGGGTCCGCACGCAAGCAGCAATGAATAACGTTTTGAAGACGCGGCGTAAATTGTGGCGATCCGGGGAACCGAAGGGTGGCAGAGCAGTTCAAGATCAGCGCGTGAAGATCCTGGAGCAGTTTTTGCGCAGGCAGTTCGAACGGCGTGGTGTAGTAGCACAATTTGTACAAAAACACACCAAGTGCCCAGATATCCAGCTTATCGTCGACAGCGAACCCATGTGACAAGTCAATCATTTCTGGCGCGCGGTACTGCGGCGTGGTGTTTTGCATGATATCGGTATGTAACGCAGAAAGCTCATCGGGTGTGGCGGGCGGTTTGCTATACTCCACAGCAGAGCCAAAATCGCAGAGTTTGTAGGTACCTTTGGCGTCAAGCAACACGTTTTCGATCTTGATATCGCGGTGGATTAATGGCGGCGCAAGGTGGTGGCACATCGCCACAGCCGTTGTAATCTGGCCCATAATCGAGAGAATCTCGGGCTCTGTGAGCCGGTGTGTGAGCCGCGTGTTCATGAAATCAATAAGACCTTTACCAGCACAATACTCCATCAACAAGAGCACTTCATATTGCTGAGGCAAGTCCGGTGACGTTGTTGGTAAGCGCAGTGCATGCGAGTCGATATATGACACGATATGGGCGTTTCCACGCAACCGTTTCATTGCGTCCACCTCTTGCCGAAGAAGCGTGAGCTGCCATTTATTCGGCACCACCACCCGTTTCAAACAGGCAGTGGTGCTTCCGTTAAAAGGCGGATCAATTGTGCACGTGTATACATGGGCAAACCCACCCTCGGAAATGTACTTTTGAATAGAAATTTTGTGCGATCCCACCGTGAGCGGTGTGCCTGGCGGTAAGGCATTTGGTGGCGGTTGAGGCATTTTATGGGTAGTGGATTTTCAAAGGGGAAACGAGGGCTGAAATGTGAGACAATATGTTGAATAAGAAGATTTGGAGGATTTTCGGAAGAAGGCAGCCAGCAATTATTCGAAATTGATTCTTCTTCGGCCAATTGTTTTAGAGTACGAGCACAAGTTAGTATTTCTTTTTTTTATTTATATCTTTTAACCTTTCTTTCCCAGAATTGGTAGTTTGTTGGCTAATACGATTTCGCAAGCTATTGTGGCATAGCCTGTTGATTCGTTAGCCGGAACCTTACTCGGTGCAGTCAAACACCCGTGCACCAAGTAGTTACTGGCGGTTAGTTAATTCATAAATAGCAACCTTCGGATTGATGGATTTTAAAAAAAATCCATGTTTTTTTGTATTTCTGAGACTAGTCGTTCTTTTTTCATTTTTGGACATACCCTTTTTATTATCTGTGCTTTTTCCTGATTTTTGAGGCTTGTTTTGGTGACTTGTGTTTTGCCGATTTGCGATAAACAGAACTGTATTTTGAAGAACGAAAGTTCAAAAGTAAAAAAAAGTAAAGAATTTATTCTGAGGTCTGAATTTTCCACCTCCTGCAATTCAATAAATCACTTCAGTTTTACTTCACCGTATGTATAGAAAAAACACTTTGATTTGATCATTTGATATATACAGATTTGCAGCTAATCCCGTCACTGGCGTTTGCGGGTTTCGAAACGTTAGGTGGATTAGTTGAAAGCAATCTTGAAATTTCAGCACTGAAGAAAGTCGTAGTTGAGATCTGGAAAAAAGAAAAAAAAAAGGAAACAAAAAAAAAAGAATATCATCCAAAACTTAAGGCTAGGTTATTGAAAGTCCCTTTCTTTGTTTGGCGCTACGCGAGGTTTGGTTTTCTTACATTTGGTGCTGACAAGCTCAATTGTTACGTCGCACCCATCGCGCATCGCATGGAGCGCCCCATCGAGTCCTGATAATTTTGTTGAAATTCATCGGACTTTTGATTACGTTCACCGAAAGAAGTCACCGAGAGAAAAAAAAAAAAAAAGAAAAAGCCTAAAAAAATTATAGAAATCATCATGAAGTTATATTTCGAGGCAGAAAAGTTTCTCAAAGGTGGAGAGCGGGGTCTCAAGACGCGGATCTTCAATGCGAAGCTCTCCAACTCGCCAAAACATATTTATGCGTTGGTGATTTCTGCATTGAAGTATAAGGAATATATTCTGATAATTATCCGGAAAGCCAGGCTTAAGGACGCACCAGAACTCAAAAAATTGAAGGTTTCAGAATCACTCTTGGTGCTCCTCGTGTATGACTTCTTGTTCAGTGCAAAAGGCCGGATTCAGCTGGGCAAACATGCAGTTAAAGATGCGTTTTTGGCCAATAAAACGAGAATGCAGGCGGAACTCATCAAAATTAAGTTGGCTCATAAGGTGAAATCGGTGGCGGAACTTCCGTTGAAAAGCGGGCTCGATGATGACGAGACACCAATCAGATGGATTCGTATCAATACGATCAAAATCACCGCAGAGGCATTTTTCAAAAAACACTCTTTTTTCACTCAACTCAAAAGCGTGGATACAATCGAGGAGATCACTGAGCCAGGACTCATTTATAAAGATACGTTTATCCAGAACCTTTATGGTATACATCCACGAGAAAAACTTACTACAACCACGGCATATCTCCATGGCGAAGTAATTATCCAGGATAGGGCTTCGTGCTTCCCGGCAGAAATCTTATTTAATGACCTCGAAGACCAGCATACACAGGTGATCGATGCCACCGCAGCCCCTGGAAACAAAACCACACATGCTGCGTCATTCGTGGCTCCTTCGCCTGAAGGAGTGGTGTTTGCGTTTGAGCGTGACGATAAACGGGTGAAAGTGCTCAAAATGATGTGTGAAAAGGCCACAGGTAAGTCGAAAAAAAGCCTTATCCACCCAACTCACGCCGACTTCACCACTGTTTCACCACAAGATTTCCCCCAAATCACCGGCTTGATTGTGGACCCATCATGCAGTGGATCAGGTATTTTCGGGCGTGCTATTGAGGATGCAGGGTCGCAAGAGCAAGACAAGAAGGAGGAGATTGATACGGAGCGTCTTAACAAGCTTGCAGGCTTTCAATTCAAGATTGTGAAACACGCTTTATCGTTCCCCAAAGCACATAAAGTGGTCTACCTGACATGTTCCATCCATCCACACGAAAACGAGCGGGTGGTTGTTGACTTGCTCCGTGACCCTGAGATCTTGAAACAGGGCTGGGCTTTGGCTCCACGTGAAAAAGTGATTCTGCAGTGGCCCAGACGCGGTTGGAAAGAGGAGTTTACTTCGATTTGCGATGATGATGAGACCAAGTGTGAAGAGTTGGCTGGCGGATGTGTACGCTCTGTGCCTAAGGAAGATGGAGGTATTGGATTTTTTGCTGCGTGTTTCGTCAGACCTCCACAAGAGTAATGAATGTTGATGACGCGACAATGGAATTGAAGTACCTTGCTAATCACAATTCGGAGGCATCTAATATATTTGGAATGTTGCTTCTCTGTGAGAATATATAATGATAATATGACTGAAACACAGGAAATCCTAACCTGGAACATTTCTCAGTAATGGTATACATATTGACAACTCGAATCTTTGGGGTATAACACGCAATGAATGTCAAGCCCACAAATTGATGGACGCAGGTTTTGTTTTGTAACAAGGCTCTACTTCTGTCAAGCTAATGTACGCATAATTCATGAGAAGTAAATTCTACAAATTCTTCATTGGCCGAACACCACAACAACAATTGCTTTGTGGGAATTATCCCCTTTATGTATTACCTCTAAAAAATTACATACAGACAAGAGCGAGAATTAGAAGCGTCTCACAATGTCGTCAATGACCTGCTGCGTAGTCGAAGAACCACCCAAGTCAGGAGTCTTGATAGTATCCTCGGCCAAGTTAGCGTCCACGGCATCGTAGATCTTGGCGGCGGCGTCCTGGTAGCCCATGAATTCCAACATCAAAGCAGTGGATCTGATGGTGGCGATAGGGTTCGAAATACCCTTACCTTCAATGTCAGGGGCAGAGCCGTGACAAGGCTCACCAATAGCAAAGTTGTCACCAACGTTGGCCGATGGAACAACACCCAAAGAACCCACAAGAGCAGCAGCACCGTCACTCAAAATGTCACCGTACAAGTTGGGGGCCACCACAACATCGAAAATCTCTGGTTCTCTGAACATTCTGTACACCATCGAGTCAACAATCTGCTCCTTGTACTGCACTGGGGCATATTGGGAGTTGCTTTCATGCACCTTCTTACAAGTTTCACGGAACAAGCCGTCGGAAACCGATAAAACGTTCGACTTGTGGGTCACAGTCACCGAAGGTTCACTGTGAAGAGACTTGGCCGCAGAAGAGGCTCTGATTTGCTGTCTCAGAAGCGCAATTTCATAGGCCATCTTGGCAATGTTGGTAGAAGCCTTTTCGGTGATACGCTTGATGGCCTCGGCCACTTTTGAGCCGTCCTCAGCCTCAAAGATACGCTCCTCCTTAATGTACAAATCCTCGGTGTTTTCACGCACAATCACCATGTCGACCGGCCTGCCGATTCCGTCCACGGACTTGACGGGACGCACGTTGGCGTAAAGTCCCATTTTCTTTCTCAAAGCCACAATAGGCGACGAGTAGCCCTGCACTTTTACGGAAGGAGATGACACAGCTCCGAACAAGGCACCGTCACACTCCTTCTGCAAGACCTCGACAGTTTTGTCGGGCAATGCAGTTCCAGTCTTTTGAAACAACTCAAAGCCTGCATCCAAGTGTACAAACTCAAACTGCAAGTCGTATTTCGAAGGAAGGTTTTCCAATACGGCTCTACCGGCTGGGATAACCTCTTTTCCAATACCGTCTCCAGGAATCAACCCAATCTTCAACTTCTTAAGCGAAGCCGAGGAGGTGGAAAAAGCACGCACTGATCTGGACAACATTATAAATGATTTTCGGTGAAAGAGAGAAAGAAAAAAATAGGAAATGCAGAAATTTGTTGGGAGATAATGGGCTGGTTTTAAAAATGAAGGAGCCCGGCTGAAAATTGTCACCATCACGTGACTCACAGTGGCCGGCCCGGTTCGTGGGGAAGCAGTCATGAGTCACATAAGGCAAAGATAAGATATTATATGCACACCCGCATACCGATATCGGTTGAACACTATGCGATTAGAACGATTCAACTATAAAATCAAATTTGGATGGTGTACGCCAATTCTGACCGCCGATTCTTTCTGGGAAGCTTGATTGAATTGAAAGAACATATAAAGAAGAAATTTGAAAGGTGAAAGAAGCCAATAATTCCTTTTTGATATAAAAGAAGCCTTAATTATATAATAGTCATAATTTCAAATAAACGAAAAAGAGGAGTGTTATATTTTGTGACGATTATTTGCTATTTAAGTGATGCTTTTCCTGAGAGATAAAAATTATACAATTTAGCCTAAAGCTTAATTAATGACCGTTATATGTCAAGATAAGCGAATATAATAAACCTTTCAGAATTATACTAGCGTATGGTTTCAGAAAGTGTCTGGTTCAAATGAATCAAAATTTAATTGAAAATTTAGTAACTCTTTCTTGTTGATTTGAAATCAAGATAAGTATAAAACAACATTACTTCATTATCATGGAGGATAACCGAAAGAATCTTTCACCTAAGAGGTTCAGGGACAAATTCTTGACTTCAATTGACACCTTGCTGAAAACCATGCACCGTTTCTTAACATGCATAACGATTACAATACAGCTGTATTCAAAACATTAACACCATTAAATTAAAGTAAACATAAATCTATAAAAAATTAAACTAGCCCAGTTTCTTCTGGTAGCTAGAAGTAACCGACTGGGACTCCTCGTAGCCCTCGTGGACATCACCAAGCAACTCTTGCTCGAAATCCTCCACATCTTGAGGTTCCTCGAACCATCCCTTTTGGAAAAGCTTGACGTCTGGGGTACCGGCAACGGGGAAAAAGTAGGTCAAAGTCACGTAAACAATACCCGAGGAAAAGAAACCCAAGAAGAAGTTGATTCTGTAAACCTCGTTGGCACCCATTGGGACTCTGTCCATACCAGAGGTAGCACCAACAAAACCAACAATGTTGGGCAAGATTCCGCACAAGTAAGCAACAAGAGCTCTCCAGTTGAGACCGAATCTATTGTACATGTAGTAAGAACGTTGGCTCTTGTTTTCTGGGGCAGTGGTGGAGTACATGTGAGTCAACTTAAGGAAACCTCTTCTAATAATGTAGTAGTCGGAGCAGATAACACCAATAATCGAAGAAAGGAAAACCGAGTATGCCGACAAGTAAGTGGTGAACTTAGAAGAGCTCGAAAGCAAGTTCCAAGGCTGGACAACCAAAGCCAAAAGGGCACAGAGATAGGAGCCTCTTCTGATGTTCAAGTATTGTGGGAGAAGAGCAGTCACGTCAGTACCGAAAGAAAGCGAGTTAGCACTGATGTTTGTACCCAACTGGGCAATGGCAAATGCAAGACTGAGCAAGAAAACACCGGCTCTGCTACCAGAGGTGTAGCTGTCCAAGAAACGACCAAGCACTGCAATTGGGGACCAGTAGGTTTCACCGTACAATTCGGTGGAAGCAGAACTCACCAAGATACCAATCAAGGAGGTGATCGAGAAACAAAGAGGAATAGAAACGGTTTGCACAACATACTTGATCGAGAACGAAGGCTTGTCAGCAAAACGAGAAAAGTCAGGGGCGTTACTGATCAAAGTAGCAAAGTTGGCCAAAGAGTTCATCGTAGACTCAACAAAAGCCCAGGCCAAAGCAGAGCCGTGGAGTTTCGATGGCGCGTGAATGACAGGGCCAGCCCCGTGACTCTTTACAAGTGCCCAGACCAAAAAGGTAACACCAGCAATAGGCGAGATGTATGCCTTAACAGTAAACAAGTGTCTAATCTTGTGAGGAGGGAACCACAAGAAGGGAAGAGAGAACAACCAGAAAAGGAAGAAACTCAAGAAACCGAAAGTGGTGATATTGTCGTTAGAAATACCGTTGTGCATAGTGGTGTCCAAGTTCTTACCGAAAATAGAACGCAACATAAGACCAATACATGGACCAGCCACCATGGCTTGCACGGAATACCACACACACGACATCACAACTCTATTAATAACGGGCCAGATAGCAAAAAAGATACCGAAAGAAGCTCTCGTGGCAATGGGGAAAGAAATGTGGTTGACCACACCAATTCTAGCCGAGGTAGAAACGAAAATACCTGCCAAGAAGTAGCCGACCCAAACCGAAAGCCAGGTTTGCCACCATGTCATGCCTGCTTCAACACCAGTTGCAGCAATCATCCAGGTACTGATGTTGAAAGAATCAGCAACCCAAAAAGAAACGTAGTTGTACCAAGACCATTGTCTTCTTGCAGCCTCCACTGGACGCAAATCATGGTTGTACAAGTATCTCTGTGTAGCAGTGAGATCAGAGTTATCTTCCACCTTAAGGTAGTCAAGAAACTTTTGCCATTTGGACTTTTCTTCAGTGGAAACGACTTCCTGTTGAGCAATGCTCGTGACGTTCTTCAATTCAGACATTTTGCTTAAAGCAGAAGAGATATGAGAATGTTAAAGAATAAAGAATTGAAAAAAACTACTGACAGAGACGGGGAAGCCTTCGCTTCTTTATACCACGGACATCACGATGATTGACAAAGCCGTGAGATTCAAGGCTTAACCTCATGCATGAACTGAAAGCGATAAGATGAGAAGTAAGGCGATGCAGGAGCGCTCCTTCGATAATATGAGGCTGATAAGAAAAGCAAAACCCTTCTTACTAGGAAAGGCGAGTCCTGATAAGAAGGGTAGAGACTGCATGGATGGTACGGCAATCTGTAAAACGACCCAGTTTTCACGGTCTTGGCACCATAACGGGGCGTTGAATGTACGAGGTGGTTTTTTTTTAAAAAAACATCTTTTCATTTACTTGCTTTTGATCAAAAACGAGTGAGAATGGTTAAAAAATGCCTATAATCTTGCTGAAAAAGCAATTCATTATTTAATGCGGCATTTCGCTCTTTTGGCAATTTGAAGGAGTTCTCCGAGTATGGTACTGTATATAATATAATGACTCTGCATGGATCTTGCTCGTGGGGCCGCGCATTGACTGCTACAATATTTTCACTTGACGTTTAATGATCTCTCAACTAGGGAAAAACGACCGTTACTTAGTCAATACCTTATTTATTGTTCTTGTGCTCTTATCTTTAATATCTTATTTTCTCTCTCTTTAGCTTCCACGATAAACCCAGCAAAAATCGTTATGGAATATACCGGTCCTTGACCTGGCGCAACATTGTAATTTAACAATGCGATTACAATAACTCCTGTCAGGTTCCGAGTGTATTATTTTCTCATTAGACTTTATCGTTAATGCGTTTCTATTTTCCGATTCTCAAATCAACGATCGCACCTTGAAATGATAATTTGATATCGTGGTCTGTGCATAATCTCCAATCTTGATATGAGAATCTCGCAACAGAAACACTTTATCATGAATGAAGTCGCCTGCAACAACGAGGCGCGCCAGCGAAATCTCGGCGGACTCCACCGAACGGAGCGAGGTTTCGGGGCCTCTCTTCTTATCGTATCTGCATCCTTTACATGCACACAGGCGGGCCAAGACGGCAAATTAAGCAAAAAGAAAAAAAAGAAAAAAAAAAAGAAAGAAATTCAAATTAAACAAAAATGAAAAATATGGGAATTACGAAGAAAATTTGAGGAAATCCAAGCGCCATCATTTCGGGAAAAAAGAATTTTAGCATTTGATCCATGGGTGGAATCATTGGTCGGAAGAAGTTGAGAATCCCACATTCCAGTGAAATGTGGTAATTATTTCGTCCTTTTCTTTCCTTGCTTAGTATTTAGTTTCAATCCTTTCTTTCATAGTTATTCCCCCATGAAAATGGCATTTAAACTAGTTTGTGAATGATTAATCTTAATGAAAAGATGCTGCGTCTCTTGAACTGAAAAGAAGAAGGAAAAAAAAAAAAGAAAGATACCCAAAAGCAAGAATATCAATACAGGAAATTGAAACCGCCAGGAGGAAGAGCCAAAGATGAAAATAAGATTTCCGCAGACTTCTCTTCAATTTTTATGAAAGGGTAGGAGAGAGAAAAGAAGAAGATTATACACTCAAGCTAAATTACACAAGAGTTAGTCGTGGTAATTTATTTTCTGTCTATGTTTTACCAAGCAAAGTTTTATCGAGCCCACTTCCGAAAGATAGAATGATGAATTGAATGACAAAATGTTCTTTTATTCCAGAAACCCAGAACAAGGAAAATTTCGGGAAATCGGCAGATGAGCCAGTGTTGTATGTTGAAATACGGTTCCTCAAAGGCCACCAGTTTCTACGCATTCACCAATAGTTTCGAGATCTGTACTTGGGTGTTCTCAAAGAAGATTCCATTTCTGAATTATTCCAAAACCTTGGTCAATCCACAAAGAATGATGGAAGCTTAAGGATTGTTGTGCTGCATCAGAACTCGGAGGATATGAAGTTGGTTTATCTTTGTGGAAGTTACAAGAGATACTTCCGGTGACTTTCTACTTCCGACAAGCATTAAGGACAAGGAATTGGAGTTGAATAAGCCGCTCAAGTTTAGAATTAAAATTTGGAGAGAAGCAGAATGATTTCGTTAAGTTTTACAGGCCAAAGAAAAAAAAAAAACAACATTTTGTCATAATTGAGCTAGCAGATCTGGCAGAGCTTGAGAGGCTAAGAAAAAAGCCACGAGAAAGTAGAAAGTGACAAATATGAAATAACCGGTGTTGTTAAAAGAGAAGATAAGAGTTTGTGTGTTCGTGAACACACTGATACTAAAAGTCTTGTGATTGAAAATGTCTGATGGGACTATGTACATACCCAACTCAACTTCTGAAACCAGCAAAAAATTAAAGAATAAAAGGTTTTTTCGAATGAATTTCATCCCACGTAAACAAAACTTTTTTTCTGGAATTATTTCTAAAAAAGGTAAGTGCTTGAACATCATAAATGCCTTTTTTTTAACACTCTCGGCTATCCGATTTAAGCCTTCGTTATAAAAGACGCCAACAGAGACCAAATGTCGGCGCACGCCCTTGGCACCAAACCCAGTTGCGTCATTTCGCATTAAGTCCCAAACGCTAATTCCAAGTATAAGTTGAGACGATTGGGAACAAAAAAGAAATTAAAAACGAAGTAAAATTTTCACCTTAGACTTTTAGAAACAACGATTTTTTTTCAATCACTTTCCGGTAATTTCTAGAATATGTTGACGCTGACTCCCTGATAGTTATTTCTCTCAAACTTTGCCTTCAAGAAGCTCTCGTGACCAAATAAACCCATCACCTGCACACAACGCCACAGGTGGAAAAAAGTGGCCGACTTCTTCATCTAGGCTTGTAATATCGGACATTGACTCTTTTCATAAGCTCAGTCTAAACATAAAAAAAAAAAAACATCTTTACACATATATAATGCAAAGAGCTCTTTATACTTCGCTTGCCAGAACTGCGGTACGCAGTGCTCGCAGCAGCAGAATGGTTGCCACACCAGCCCTTTTTTCAACAGCACCTAGAATTGCCCAAAACATTTCTGTCAGATGGAACTCGTCAAAGGCCGAAAATGCCGAGAAGGCCGAGGCTACTGAGGAAGCTCAAAAACCAGAGGAATCTGCCGAGCCTCAAGAGGACCCAGTGACCGCTGAATTAAGAGAGAAATTGTTGCAAAAGGACAAAGCGTTGGCCGAGATGAAGAACCACTATGCTAGATCCGTGGCTGATTTCCGTAACTTGCAGGAAACCACTAAGAAGGAGATCCAGAAGGCCAAGGACTTTGCCTTGCAGAAATTCGCCAAGGATTTGTTGGAATCCGTGGACAACTTTGGCTTGGCCTTGAACTCCGTGAAACAAGAGACTTTGGACGCTCACCCAGAGATGAAAAACTTGTTTGACGGTGTGTCGATGACGAGAAACGTGTTTGAGAAGACGTTGGAGAAACATGGCATCCAAAAAATCGACCCTATGGGCGAACAATTCGACCCTAACCATCACGAGGCCACTTTTGAAATCCCACAGCCAGACAAGGAGCCAGGTACCGTGTTCCACGTGCAACAACCGGGCTACACTTTGAACAGCCGTGTGTTGAGACCTGCTAAGGTGGGTTTGGTTAAGGGCGAGGAGTAATGTAGATAGTCAGCAGCAGTTCGTTATGTATATAGGAGAATAGTATATTTTCTCAGCGACCATTTTCAGGCTTTTGCAAGTAGATACATTCATTTTTTTATTATAAGTTATATAAAGTCACTGTTTGGATTTCATGTCGAAATCAGTCTTTTTTTTTTTTTTTTCGTTTTATTTTTTTTTCTCGTTGGTCCGGCTCGCACTTAATTTCAGATCTCAGTTTGGATAGGTGAAAAATTTCCATCACTGAAAAAGCCATGAGCTATGTGGGGTTGAAAAGCATCCATGTATATCGTCCGGCTCGGTATTTGGCCACCTCACGGGTAAATGCAAAAACAGCCCCAAATCCTTTCACTCTTGCGGCGCCGTATCAACCGAATTCGCGAGTCGTAGCCAAACTTCCGTTTTTTCTGCGTTTGGCGATCTGGTTACAGTCTTTGAAGCCAGGAAGACTCGAGGTGCTCCAGCGGCAATTGGTGGAATTGCTGTTTCCTGAAAATGCTGAGGAAAATAGGGGTGTGCTGCGTGCTTTCGTGAAAACACCAGTTGATTCGAAGGGAAACTATATAAACTCGGTGTCTTTTGAAGTCACAAACAATCCGCTGGCAGAGACCCGCCACGTGGTTTTTGTGCATGGATATGGCGCGTCGCTCGGATGCTTTGCTCGGAACTTTCATCTCATCAACAGTTTCAAAGGATTGCATCATAATTACAAGGTACATTTCTTGGATAATCTCTCGTTTGGACTTTCGTCAAATCCGGGCGTGGCATCTCTCGATTATTGGAAGCCAATTCCGAAGATCGAGCACATCTCGTTGAATGATACTGCTCCTACAGATAAGAGCAAGCTCTACAAAAAGTATTATAAACTCATAGATAGCTATGACGTTAATACTGAAAAGTTGGCCGCATACAAGAAGAAGATGGTGCCCGTGTTACAAGATTTGGAATGCTACTATGCCAATGCCTTGGATGCATGGCGTAAAAACTCGGGCATCGACAAAATCCATTTCTTGGTGGGCCATTCGTTTGGTGGTTACTGGAGCGGCTCATATGCCTTAAAATTCCCTGACAGCTTACGTAATTTGGTGCTTCTCTCGCCTGTGGGCGTAGAGAGAAATGCTGCTGCAGTGACAGCACCAACCCCAGAAAAGCTGACACATATCCAACCTTCGCTCGACCCAACTTCGTATAATTTCTTGAGCAGATGGCCAATTCTCTCTGCGAAAACCGTGAGTCGATGGTATAATGTACAGCCATACTTACCACGGCTTCTTAAGTTTATGGGCCCTTTTGGCGTGGCTAAATACTATGATATGTGGTACAGTAAGCTTTTTGCCATCAATAAGGTGATCCAAAAACTCGGTGGCGAAACTGTCTTTTCCAGTGAAAATCAATTGAGATACGGCACCAATACTGAATGTCGTCTTTTGATCGAGTATCTTTACAACTCCATAACTAACGGCACTAAGTCAGATACCCATGTCAAATACTTATTGACTCCAGCAACCACTAGCAAATGGCCGTTGATGGATAAATTTGCTGATGCAGATGCAGACACCCTTCTGAAATTCAAGACTCATGTGGTTTACGGGCAATACGATTTCATGTATTCTGAGGCGGGTGAAAAAATGGTGGCAGACCTCAATTCGACAAATAAAGGCGTCGATGCCCGCTTCCATATTGTACCAGAGGGTGGACACAACTTGTATATACAGAATCCGTTTGGCACGAACGAGTTAATGGAGAAGTTGATGAAGGAGTTGGATTAATAGGTGCATAGAAAGTGTGTTTCAAGATAAAACAAGTACGGCCCCGCTTACCAAGCTTAGGCAAATGCACTCAATGTACTTGAAAAAGAGTGAAACACCAATGCACGTTTATCCCGCTGCACGTATACGGCGTGCGCCATTTATTTATACATAAGCGAGGTACACCGGGGACTTCTATACTTTCCAATTAGATAAAAAAACCCGATCTCGCTGCAGGAGATTATCTCAGCCTGCTTTCAATAGAACTTTATGATACAAATAAATCTATAAAAAGAAAAAATATTACGAGTAACATTGAGCAGAACAATTCTGTATCCTCTGGCTGCGACGCGCCCGATAAGGCGCAATAATGTGGGCGAACGTCGCGACCGTAAATCAATATTTGGCATACCTTAAAAGAGAGAGAAACTTAAGTATACCCCGAAACTTCACCAAACAAAATCAGGCTTTGAATTCTGATAATTCTGTTTTCCTTTTTTAAAGTACTGCTATGTCGCTGGAAACCACCAGGCTCTTATCGAGTGCACGGCTGCCGAAGAAAGCCATTGTTTCGGTGCCCAGTATGCACTCGCTTACCAGTACGCTGTCTTACATTGAACACCACGGTTTGCAGCCTTTGGATATCGAGGACCAGACTCGCAAACAGTTTGATCGGTGGGCCTATGTGGCGTATTACGTGCCGGTGCTCCGGTGGTTGCCGCAATATAAACAAAAATTTCTCGTGGGGGATTTGTTAGCTGGCGTTTCACTTGCCAGTTTCCAGATTCCGCTAGTGATGTCTGTGGCCACTTCGTTGGCCAAACTCCCACCGCTTGTTGGCCTTTATTCCGTTGTGGCTGCTGCACTTGCATATGCGATATTTGGTGGGGTGCCCATATTAATAGTGGGGCCTCTGCCTAGCACAGCAGTGCTTTATGGCCAAGTTATAGAAACGTTGCGCCATGACGCTTCGGGCCAATTCTCGCAAATGTCGGCATTACAAATTAGCGCAGCTCTTTCTATGGGCATGTCGGCTGTATTGCTTGCTGCAGGTTTATTTCGTTACGGATTTCTCGATAACGTGCTTCTGCGAGCATTGCTTAAGGGATTTATAGGTGCTATGGGCGTGATCATGATCACAAACCAACTTGATATTCAGATGGGATTAACGCATTTAGCACAGAAATACCCACATCATTCAATTGTGGATAAATGGCGCTTTGCAGTTGCACACTGGGAAAACGCTCATACGAAAACCATGTCATTAACTGTAGTCACGTTAGTGCTTGTTCTATACGTGCGGCGCCAAAAACGGGTTTTGGTCGAAAAACACCACTATAAATCTGCAGTCTATATCCCTGAGCTTTTGGCCATGGTTGTGGTGGCTACTGTGCTTTCATATGTTTTAGATTGGGAGGCCCAGGGAATAGAAATCGTGGGCAACCTTGCCAATTCTGCAACGCTGGAAAAAGGCGGCAGTCATGTGACAATAAACCCATTCACTCCCAGCAGCTTTCGGCTTTTGAAAAAAGCGTTTGGCACGTCGTTTTTATGTGCGCTCCTCGGCTTTTTCGATTCCACCACTGCCACAAAAGCATTGGGCGCAAAATACAACTACAACATTTCTTCTAACCGTGAGTTGATTGCACTTGGCGCATGTAATTTGGCAGTCACGTTTTTTGGCGGACTACCATCCTTTGGTGCATTGGGAAGGTCTAAAGTCAACATTTTGGCCGGTGCAGCGACGCCTTTGGCCAGTGTTTTCATGGCGCTTACCGTCTTATGTGCAATTTTCTACTTTCTTCCGCTTTTACACTATCTCCCCCAATGCGTGCTCTCATTAAGCACTACTATCATTGGAATAACAGTTCTCGAAGAAGTGCCCCAAGATGTGGCCTTTTTCTGGGGAATCGGTGGTTACGATGAAATTGGCGTGCTCACAATCGTTTTTTGTGCCACAATATTTTGGAATGTGGAGGTGGGTGTAGTTCTTGGAGTTGTAATTGCCGTAATAAGGGTGATTCGTAACGGCACGAAATCCCAAATCCATATTTTGGGCCGCGTCCCACATACGCTGGCATTTAGAAATGCCGACGAACTCATCGAGGAAAGTTTCAACGCCTCTGATCTTGAGTCTCCTGTTGATTTTGCTACTGCCATTCAGCAGATCGAGGGCGTGCTTATTATTAGGATTCCAGAACCATTAAACTTTGCCAATGTTGGTGATTTGCGCAATAAACTCAATCGCTTGGAAAAATTCGGCACACTTCTGGTCCATCCGTCACAACCAGCAAGCAATGGAAGCGAGAAATGCGTGACCAAGTTGATTATCTTTGATTGTAAGGGAATGCTGTCAATTGACGCTTCTGCCACACAAGAACTCTTTGAGGCCGTGAACCGGTATAGACATGGACGGCATATACATGTGGCATTTGCAAGAGTCCCCACTCTGCAACCGGTGAGGGACCGGTTAGTTAGGCTGGGAATCCGGGATTTGGTCAATGAAAGTATGCGTGAGCACGAGGAAAACCGGGCTTTTCAAAGTCTGTCGCCAAACTTATCGACCACACGCCCAGTGAGTGTTTCGGCCAATCTCGGCCATGGGTTTTTCCTCAGTATCGACGAGGCCATCCGGGCATTTGATATCGAAGATACGTTTTAACGGGCAGGCCCCTGTTTATTATTTATTTCTTGAGTGAGTTGACTAGTAATTTGGATGATTGTTCCTGTAGTGAAGGGGATTTTGAATAATGAGAGAAGATCAATATGTGCAATATACGGTCGTTTAAAATACAAAGAGCTGAATCAAATTCAAGTATTCAACCAGTATGTATAGATTCATTGAGAGTTCATTTTTATAAAAGCGATAGATTCCAATTTTCATTATCTCTCTCTCTCTCTCTCTCTCTCTCTCTTTCTCTTGGAACTGGAAAGGCTAAAATAATTCCAAAATAATAAATCCCTACGCATTTAAATCTGGTTTAGATTGGGGATTAGGCAGTTTTTGAAAGCGAACTGAACCAGAGCTAGTAATACAAAGCGTGATCTTGGGAAAAGAAAATGAAAAAAGGAGACTTTCACTATAAAAAAAGTCTTCATTTCTGTACTGCACTAAAACTACATTTTTCAAAAACCATCAAAATTCAATAAAACTGTATAATTTACAAGTAAACCTCATCTACGATGTATTCAATGCAAGCTTACAAATAACGATGTGCGGTCACACGGGGTGCGAATTTTGAGATTGGCACTTGCGTCATGGTACATCACGGTTCTTTCATTCATCACCATTGCTAACTAGTCAACTAATGCGGTGCGTGCGTGCGCACTGGTCTGTCAAATGCAGCTTGACAAATCACAGACCGGCCAGATCTAAAAGTCGTACTACTTTATCTTCGTAAGAGAAGTGCACTTAAGTTGAGGGAAAGTCGTTCTTTTTTTTTTTTTTTCTTTTAATTTGAGTTTTGTCTGGTTTCCTGTTCTTATTGTTTTCAGTTACCTTCATTTTTATCTATTCAACAGCTTCCACACAATTCAAATCAGCAAAATGTTAGTTTATGGCAGACGATTATTATCCACAAGCACCCAGAACTCGAAATTCCGGTTCTACGATCTTATAAAGCACAGTAATAGAAATCCCACGCACGCAAAACTGCCGGCATCTATAGCAGAAACAAGTGAAGAAGATGAAGCAGAAATCAAGCGCAAGGCTGCTGAAGCAAAAATCGCAAAGGTTTTTGGAGGCCGTATAAAAGGTGAAGACCGGCAAAGTTCGAGCCGAATAAACGTGGGCGAGCCGAGGATTATCGGTGGAATAAAAGTCCCCGATAAGCCCATAGAACCCGATAATTGTTGCATGAGCGGATGTGTAAATTGTGTTTGGGAAATCTATAACGACGATGTGAAAGACTGGAACTTGCAACGCAAAAAAGCGGCACTGCAACTCATGGCCAAAGGCGGGGTATGGCCCGAAGACTTCCACCCGCCAATTGAGCTTCTCAAACCAGAAAATCTTCCTGCTTCACTAGCGCTGCAGGCCAACAAAACTGGCCATACTAAAGAAGAACAGCCATGGGAAAAAGTGCCGGTGCAAATCCGGGTATTTGCCGAGATGGAGAAGAAAATCAAATCGAAAAAGAAGAAACTGGCGGCGGTTTAAACTTCTTCGAATACTCGCTTTTTCTTTATTATTAGAGACCATTCTCTTCTGCTGCTACTAGTCTCAATTTGAGAGAACGTGAGAGAATGAGAGAGATAATGAGGTCCCGAGATAATATGACATATGAAAGTGACCTCTAATTCTACACATTTCGTTTTCTTTTTCCCAACTCGAGGAATAATTTCACCCCCTGTTCGGACAAATCCCGTACTTTCTATATTTATTCATCTGATTTAGTATAATACACTATTCTAAGCATCCAAATCCACACCCTTCGCCTTGTAAAACGCCTTCGCCTCCTCGATTTGCTGCATCAACTCCTTGTAGCTCCCCTCCTTGTTTTTAAATGTGAGCACGCCCCAGCCCAAAGTTCCCAAAGCATAAGCACCAAAAGTAACCAAGGCCCAGAATGGCAAGTAAGGTAAAATCTCTTCATGGATCAATTTGCCCGTAGGGATCACCTGTGCATAGAGCGCAAAGTAAACTGCACTGACTGCAAATAATGCAACAAACGTCTCGGTGGCTTTCGTCATAATTTATTTTGATATCTTCGGAATTTGTATGATAATTACTTTGGAGTTGCTGATACGTGTTAGACTTGGGTGCGGGTGAGCCTTGCCTTGGAGTGCACAGTGCAGTGTTTCCTAAAACTCGGTAGTTACAGTATTATGAAGTATTTCTAAAAGTAGGAAACTCGATATCAAGAGGTACAAAAAAAAAAAAAATTAAAAAAGTCATTGGAAATATTCTAAAATTCCGGGCAATTTTATTGTGGATTCTTCAGAAAGTTTAACCGAGTTCGAGGCGTGCTATAATGTCAGACTAGGAAAAGTAAATTTCTGAGCTGCTGCGAGCATTCAAAAGGCCTATTTGTAGATAATAAAAACATTCTTATGAAGGACAGAAAAGAAATGAGAAATGGAATAAGGGAGAAGTTTCGATAAGAGTGAAAATAACTAAGACTTCGAAATGGCGCAAGAGAATCTCCAAAAGGATTGGGCAGTTTCATGGTTCCCGGACACCATCAACAAGCCAAGTTTAAAATAGTTAGAAATGTCATAAAAATCTCGCCTTTCAATTGTTCAACTTTTCGAAAGAATTATGATATTCACACAGTATAAATAGAACACCCCGTTTTGATAAAGCAAAATCAAAATGCAGTTGAGGCACACATTGAATGTTCCCAGATCTATTCCCTCGCAGCCTGGTTCAAAGCATCTTGCTTAATTAAGCCCACAAGCGAAAGGAGTTTTGCTGCAGTTTTCTCGTCCACTTGCTTGACACGCTTCATCACATAATCCTCACTCACGCTCGGTACCAACGAATCGAAATGCCGCTCTGCCTCTTCCTCGTCTGCATCTGCATCTGCATCTGCATCTGCATCTGCATCTACTGTACCTGGCGCAGCTCCTGTATCGTCTTCTTCCTCGTCATCCTCATCATCGTCTTCTTCCTCGTCATCTTCTTCTGGAGCAATTGCGGTACCCTCTCCTTCATTAGCTAAGGAGTCATCCTTAAGCGTGTAATCAGTCTCAATGATTTTAGCGATTTCTGCAGCATCGATCGACTCCTCGGCCTGAAGCCGCCGCAACTTATACTTGATAATCCCGCGGATTGTGCCCATCATTTGACGCGAGATCCAGCCATCTTGAGGATCAGGCAGCAGGCGGAAAAAGCCTGCAGTGCCGCCACTACTCTGCGCCTCGTAAATCACGCGCTGCACGTCGGGATCTAGGATATCGCCCAACTGGTAATTATACGCACGGGGAAGTGTGGTACCGGTGAAAAATAACGATTCCGATACTAAAACATCACTTTCCGGATGAAATCGCGCCACTGTGGGCGGAATAATTTTATGCTGGGCCTCACCAGTTCGATCGTATTTCGTTGTAAGTCCACCAAGTCGGAAATACTCACTCTGGTACATCCAGTATGCAT